>JAMKCH010009419.1:0-29711 GCA_023653785.1 Ophioderma brevispina | reverse complement strand
CATTATGAATTTTATTCATCTTATATTTCGTTCAAGAATTTGGAATGTACATAATCGAATAATGATACACTTAATGTTAAGATATTTTGACAGTCTTTACTTCAGACAAATTCCAGAATTAAACGAAACTTTGCAGCTCAACGATGATTAGATCCTCACAGCGAGACTAAAAAATGACAGCATCCAAATCATATAAATCCGGGAAATCTTGGATGAAATATAATCCATGAAACCGAGAACCTCGCAGGTTCTGAGGAAGCACTTTTTGTCCTGTATGTTCAACGAGCACGACTTTGTCCCTTGACGCATTAATATTTCCGCAGTCAATAATCCGAAGAGTTACCACCATTAGTCTGTTTGTGCAAATGTCCACGTTTAGGAACTACAAACTGCATTTTTTTTTTTTATTCCAAAAAACGAAGTCGTATTTGGTTTGAAAAATGAAGCAAACAGTTTTGTTATCATCTTCTGTGGTATCCAAATACATCACTAGTACTGCACCAGTCTACCATCTCTGCAGATAAATTCCGCTGGCAGAGTTTTTAAACTTGGCACCTGTCCTTTAAGTATTTTCCAGCTAGTATTTCCCTATCCTAAAATAGATTTACATCGTGCATCAACCCTAGCCTAACAAACACGGTCCATTGATCTCACATTCACATTTGCATTGCATCATCTTACATTAATGCCAGCATGAGAATTAATTGTATTAGCTCACTCCTCTCTTGTAGCACCTGCTGGCCTGATCTCAATAGAGCACTTAGGATTCCATCTACTCTTGCATGATAAACAAAGTACTTTTGCCGTGAGAAATCTCTTCTCATTTAAAATACGAAATAAATTAATAGATATGTGATGGCTTAACATGGCTTACTTCAGCAATCTCCTGTCAGTCCGTAATGTAACCAAAAACTAAACCAGGAAAAAACAAAATAATGTACCCTACATTATTGTTTCCATAGGGTTGAACATCTTTTGTCAATCTGACAAGGACGGCTTTGATCTTAGATGATTTACGATATCACACAGGCCCTATGGTTTCCGTTTTCCCCACTGACCATTGGGTATATCGAATAGGTTTGTTTTCAATCGTTCACAAAATGCAAACATTCAGTTTGCACTATAGGTAACAGTTCATTTATAAAATTCTCTCTATTAAATAAAGGCCATACAAGGTAATACATTTGTTATTTGTGGTTCCGCAAATAAAATAAGCGTTGTTTATTTACAATGGTCCCCGAAGGTTTTTTGTTTATTTCAAAGAAAGTTTGAAACTAATATCAAACTCTAAGGAATACGTTCTTCCTCTATCTACCGGACCGGATGTTTTCGGCATTGGAAGGTTTTAATAGTAACCACCCCAGCTTAAAGTATACTCTAGTGGACCATATCAATCCGGCCTGCACTGTGTGCTAATTTTCTTAGAAACAGGGCAACAGTCCCTCAAATACTGGCTACGTCATGCGATTCACATATAGTTTAGTGGATAGAATGGGGTATCGTGCACCCCACTGAAATATTTATTTCTAATCGAGTGTTTCTCTATATCAGAAAAAAAAGCTTAGACAACGCTTAGCTATGTTAAAAAAATCAAAAAATTGTGCCATCTACCATTCTTATGTAAATTTATGCAAATTAGGATAGCCATTACAGAAATAACCATATTCAACACAAGCGAAAACACAAAATGTTGTTTCTCAGGCATTGATGAACTCTTTTCGACACATTGGTTGATATTTTTGCTTAGGATCCAAGATGGCAGCCAAAATGGCAGCTCCAACGATGTAAAACACGAAAATGAGTGTACACCTGTAATATTATTGTATAGTAAAAATAATAATATAATTATAAATTTAGTAAGATTAGTTTTTTTTTTTTTATGTCTTGACCACAAAAACTTCATATCTATGCTGTTTGATGATATGTATTCTTAAAAATTCAATGCAAAGACTAATTTTCCCCATCAAGAATCTTTTGAACCCAGGCGGGAAAATTGCCTGTAACTGGGATTATGTCATCTCACAATAATAAATAAAGTCTAAATTAAAGCATGAGATTTACCACAGGACCACAAGTTTCCAATATTATAAAGACAAATTGGAAATTTTGTTTGGTTAAAATTAAGATGGCGGTCAAAACGGCCGCCATTTCAACACAAGGTAAAACCGTGAAAAGTACCCGATTTGTGTCGTGGCTTTTATCTAGCAAGAGTACCAGAAGAATGATAAAGCGCAAGTAAATATGTTCATACATTAGTAATCATAACTACTATTTTTGTTTCAGTAGTATTCTTAAATCAAGATGACGGCTGATAAAGCCGCTTTCAAAGATTTTTGAACTCCGTGATATTAGCCGCCATCTTGATTTTCAAATATGTAACCACTAATAAAAATACCAGCTTTGGGTTTTAATGGTTCAACGCCACATTTTCTCATACTTTTTAATTACGTTTTTTTTATCCTAATTTGGGGACAATAATAAGGTAATTTCTAAGTGTTAACACATTTGGAAGGGTCGAGGACAAATTGGCCGCCATATTGAATGTTAAATATACTCACTAAGCAAAGCAGGCAGATATGAGTTTGGATAGTCGAAGACATTATTCCTTAATTTATTTTCTCATTTTTATGACTTTACGACTAAATAACTCCAGGCATTTAGCACTTTTTATACTTTGTAGATCTTTGAGGCGCCATGATGGCTACCATCTTGGATCCGAAGGCAAACAACAATACAAATATGCAATGACACAGCGGTCATATGGCTCTAGATCGAACAATATTTGTTTCTTGGTGTTGAGATACGGTGAAACTATATGTTTCATAATGGCGATCCTAATTTGCAAAATTAAAATTTACCTAAATTAAAAACTTGAAAAAAAGAACAATTTTTGAAATTTTTTAACATAGCTTATCTTTTCTACGCATTTTTTTTGATTGATAGAGAATTGAATAGAATTTATGTCGGGGGGGGGGGTGCACGAGCCCCCTTCTACCCACTATAAATATCTCGGTTCCGCTTGGTAGTGATATATAACAGGTGGATTATAGACTTACCGGCTACTATGGGAATGTAGCGTAACAGGTGTGTGTATGTAGTCGGGGCGGCTGTTTTGATCTTGCGGTTGGCACATGTGTTGGTAAAATGTACGGACAGGTTATGAGGCGTAGGCTATAATATTAACTTAGCTAGCTAGGACGTATCTCAGTGGAAAATGTGTGGTGCTCGTTAGAGCCCATAGAAATTGTGTGTAAAAAAATATTGTTAATCCCTTCTTTGATACTTCTTTGAGCATGCTTTCTTTCCCATTTAAATCTCTCACAGAGGAAATTATAACACATATTCACCAAAGTACAAGATAAAATCACCCAAAACATTATATATGATGACAGAATTTTTGTTTTAGTTACGAACCCACCGAAACTCGCAGAGTTAGGACCGCCCCAGCACAAAATTTATGTCGCTGCCCGCCTACAAAGTGGGCAAATCGATGTGAAATTGATGAGTGCAATCATGAAATTCATCACTTTCTTAAATAAGGTTGTCAATTTTCAACATTTTTAAAGCAAGATGCCATAAGTGCAAAGTAGTCCACCCCAAGATTCCTTACGGCAGCCAGGTTAGTGGTGTATAAGCCGATAGATGCCACGATCTTCTCGCCGTGCAATCTGATTAGCATCGGAGCACTCGCGTTATGTATAAGATGCGTGATTTTGATTTAACTAAATCTCAAACTCTGGTCGCAGATTATAGAGTATATTATAGTAGATCGTGACGAAAGTGAACTGCCATACAGAAGATGAAAAGGCAAAACATGAAAGGGCAAATCTAAAATCTACAAGATCATCACTTTTGACGTAACATCTCTGTGAATGTCCCAAGCTCAATGGCATTGTTGTTCAACGATGACACGCTTAATACAGAAAAGTTTTCAAAATGGTGCTCATAACGTTAATGTTCCATGCGGGATATTTCAAATCCGCGGGATAATTACATAGGGATATGTTATTCTTTAGAACACACATTGAAGATACGTTATTATACAACAGTTTCAAACGACATTTAGTCCAAAAGATAATATCCCTTAGTATTCCACTAGGTATGAGATATTCAGTGCCCTCTTCTGCAAAGCAGTTAGAATTTGAACAAACCAGGTGGATACCCTCTACATGTTACAGGGCATGTCTGTCGCAGAGGTCCACTTTATAGAACCACAAACCGGTCATCTTTGATTCCAAAATAAGCATCTATGCGTTAACAGCCACAACAGTAATGTATACTCCTTTTAATCATAAAACGCGTGGTACGTAAGCAGCTTAGATTATAACTAAAGAAATTACAAAATACAGTTCAAAATGGCCGACCACATGATGTTATCCTGAGCAAAATATTAACACTACAAAGTCCGAGAAATATCATTAGTACATCATGACATCAAAATTCTTAATTACGTCAAATTGGAAAGTACACTTAGTTCAAATCATTGGCAAATTACCTATCTCTGCTATGATTCATTTATCACCCTCCATTGATCTCTCTATCATTTTTATCAGAGTTGTCTCTCCCAACAAATGATCGTAGGGAATCTCAATACATGATTCACGTTCCTTTAGGGTTACTCTCAAATTGGTGCACACAGAAATAATCTTACGCATATCATCCTTACAAAAATCATTTAAATAACAAACAGTTTTCTTGATTTATTTAGTTTATGTTGTGTCATGTTGGCATTGAATTTTGAAAAGAAGAAAGTATCACTACGCTAAGGCGAAGATTTTGACTATGAATCCAACTCGAACGCAGTGATGTTGGGCTAGACAGGAATTGATTTGAAAAGGGGGAAAATTTTCGCTGGGAGGGTAGTGTTAACACAACCAGATCAGTGCTGTGAAATTATGTTAAATACACACGCCAACCTTATAGTCCACAGAAATAACACTTTGTGGAAACAAAAAATTAATATAGTCAATGATTCTAGACACAAACTGTGTTGTTTTGTCTATCTCTTGGTGGGGAATAAAAGCTTTTTTCAGGGAAAGGTGGGGGACATATATTTTCAGGGGGAAAGCATCTATTAAATTGTTAGTATAGTATATGGCATGTAAATCACTAATTTTTCGGGGGGGGGGCAGAGAGGGGTGGGGGCAAATTCACGAACAAACGACATATTAACTAAAATCTTTTTTTCCGGTGTGCCGATGGACGACTTATAGGGCAGCGTGTTAATATCAAACATATTATAAATAGTCTCGGTCCCAGTACTTGGTGGGTGTCCTGCAGATTGTATACTGCGACGATCACCACAACAAGTCTGGTGAATTTCGGGGGGCGCTGTTTCAACTGTTGTGTGTAGACGTGTATGTTTTGCGTCTACATTTGCCGTGTGGTGAAATACAGCGGAGACAGCAATTTTTGTGAGTCTCTGTTTATACGTATTGAATTGAGGGGTCAAGTTTCTTTGGACCGATGTCAGGTCAACCCAAGCCTCAAAGAGAAACTACACCTTCAAAATCACCAGATCCCAAGAAACTTTAAATCACAGCTTAACGTCAGCCACGCAGCCGAACAAGGTCGGAGGTCAAGTAAGTTCCGATATGTCAACAACAATGGCTGGCCCCCCTTCCCGCTAGTCTAATCGGGCGTGGAACGGCGAAGCGTTCTCTTGTTATGCATGATAATGCTGCTAGTGCCCTGCTCTGGCGCCCGATCGTCCCCCATGGTTCATTCGTTTGCCCGAGCCTCGCGCCCCGTTTGCACCCCTGACTTCCGCCTCTTGCCGCCCTTGCCTTGCGTCTTTTTTGCCCCTTGCGTTTGCTTCGCCCCGTCTGACCGCTGCCCTTGCCCCCTTCCACCCGATCCCGTGCTTGCTGGTCCCGCTGGCCTTGGGCCCTCGCGTTCGGCCCCGCACTCCTTCGTCTTTTTTGGCCTCTGCGCCCGCCGCTGGCTCCCCGCCCCCCCTCTGCCCCTCCCCCCCCCACTGTGCTCTGCTTTCGCTTGGTGCACGTCCAGTCCCCAGCAGTGTGGTGTCAGGATGTCGCCCACCCCCCTCCTCTGAACCCTAGACCCTCTCCCCCTTCGCTCTCCGGTGCCCCTCCCCTGCCCTCGCCCCTCCGGCGTGGTTACTCTCCGTTTCTCCCCACCCCCCGCCCAGCGCGTTCCCAGCTTTTCTCCTTTCCTCCCGCGGGCCCCGTCCGGGCGCCGCTTGTCCACTTGCAAGAGCACCGTTCGAACACCAACACCCCACACTGCTTTCCCCCGCCGGCCGGCAGACGGTCTTTGTCCCGCCCCCCCCGCTGCCCTCCCTCCAAGAATGTAAGGGGTGCTCACCTGCGACCGCACCATGGAGCATTTCCCGCACTTGCACGTGACGGGAAGACGCCTTCGACGCGAAACGCCAATCCCCTGATGTGACCCACTCCCCCACGACACAGCCGCCCTGACGCACATCGCGTTCCTACATTATCGAACAAAGGTTCTTTTTCGATCCGTTCTTCTTCGCCCCTGTTCGCCCTTTTCTCCCCCTCGCACACCCATTGAACTGTTCCAAGTGTGGACGATCTGTTTTAGTAGTGCTGTCTCGGTATACACTGAACTTGTGGCAAGATGTGGACTAGTTAGTAGTTGTAACGGAACTGTTTCACGTGGATTAGTTTGACAATGATCTGTTGAAGGTGCACTAGTTGTAAACTGATTGGTTTCAAAGATGTGGATAGTTTAAACCTAACGTTTCACATTTCATGGAGGTGGATAATGCTGTAAACAGATGTTTTCAAGTTGCGTATTAGTTGAAAACTGAAATGTTTCGATGAGACAAAAATTGAACTGTTTAAGGTGGACTCAGTTGGAGCATTGTTTGTCTTGAACTCAAACTTCATAACTGTAGTTATGCGTTTGTTTTTAATATACCGTACAGCCAAATTTTAACAATATAACTGAACTTTATTTTTTAAACTTAGTTTTTCACTGTGGACTTGCATTAAGTAAATTTTCATTTTGATATGCAATCATTTTGATCAGGGTTACTTAAGAAGAAACAGATTTTTTTTTTGCTGCTCTGCTGTATTTTGGCAAATTTTGCAGCGTTTTTTTTTTTCTAACCAGGACCGGTTCGTGTGATTGAGGGTTCTGGTCATTCAATTATGTCCGATATGACAGAGATAGGTGCATTTGTCCAATTGCTTTTGTTGTTTGATCTGAGATTAATCTTTTTTTTCTTTTTTGGTAATTCAATAGCAGCAAAAAATGTTTCTTCTAGCAACCGGGACTCGATGTATGTTGTATTGATCACTCTTTACATGGTACTGTATGGCATTTTTGATCTTTGATATTTATAAATCAATATGTAGGCTAAGTTAAAAATGAGTGTTCAGAACATTGGTGTGGTTGGATTATTGGATCTTACAAGTTTTCTCAATGGCTTTAAAAACTAGGATTATTTTAATTGCAGGGGAATTCAAAATCAATTAAACGTTTAAACAGGTTTTTATTATTTCGTAAATATCAATAGTGCATATAATTTTTTTCAGGAGACACATTCAACCCAAAATGATGACCAACATTGTGGAAACTCAATGGGGTGGTCAGAATGGTTTTGTGCACAGTCATCCAATAGTAAGGGTGTTGACGATTCTCATTCGTAATTCTGTCCCCATAAAGTTTAATTCTTTGTATAAAGAGATCCTTAATTCATGCTTTTGAAATTTGCTGTTATGGATGACGGCTGTAATGTTTTTTGGTTAATTCTTCAGGGTCCAAACAATGACAATCCTGATTTTTTTCTGGACGTATTGCTCAAATATATAAATTTGAAGACAGCACTCTTATTGTTGGGGGAGATTTTAATGATGTGTTAGTATAATCTTGATTATCAAGGCTCTCGCCGCGTCCACTCATAAAAGAGCCCAAGAAGCTATTCAACTCTATGGATGAATTGATTTAATGATATTGGAGAAACTTCATCCTTCTCTTTAAAAAAAAAAAAAACAGTTACAGGCATCAAAATAATCCCAAAGTTCTTTCTCGGAGCTAGATTTTATTTGAGTTGCTGTCTGGTAATTTTCTTGATAATTGATGGTTACCAAAATTTTGACCTGGTATTTCATCAGACCATTCTGTTGTACACTCGATTTTCATGTTGCACAATCGTCAAGAGGGCATGGGTATTGCGAAATTAATTAAATTGCTGATATCTACAAAATGATACTGAATTTGATTAATTGTATTTATAGGGAAAGATCAGTCAGTTCCAAAAACCAACATCAAGGATCACTCTGTGACCCTAATATTTTTTGGGATTCTTTTAAGTGCACAATTACAGGTAATTGTATTGAATATACATCTCGAAAAAAGAAAAGAGAGGAATACTGAGAAAAAGCAAAATTTGGATAAAAATTAATCAAATTCAGGCTTCAGAGGTCTAATGGTTCTGTGAATGATCATACAAAGGAGCTTTCTCGTTTCGAGCTGAACCTTAATGAAAATTGGTGGATTTTGAACCAAAGGGCTCTCATTCGTTTAGTGCCGTTGGCAGAAGAAGGTGAAAAAAGTACTAAGATTTTTGTATCTGAGAACTACGTGTGAAAAAGAAAAAAATATAAACAGATCCTGATAGAAACGGACACTATTCTCACCAATCCTAAATACATTATGGGTAGAATTTCACATTTTTATCAAACCCTTTATTCACAGGCCCCAGATACAAATTGTTCTGAGATGTTTGACAATTTTTAAATTCTATCGATATTCCTCAATTATCTAACATTGATAAGGGCACTCTCGCCCCCCCCATAAAAAGAAGCGATTTTTTACCAGCCCATTACTTCTATGAAGTTGCATACATCCCCCGGGTTGATGGTTCCCTGTTGCATTTTATGTGGTGTTTGGCAAGTCCTCGTCCATGACTATTGATTCCTCTACTTGTTCCTTCAAACTGCGTTTGTTGTCCTCTCCCCCCGCATGGTCTTATTCCCTTGTTACCGAAGAAGATTAAAGTCCCTTGGCCTTACACCTTATCGTCCCATTTCTCTCTTCATGTTGCTTATCAGAAATTGCCCTACAACCCCAGACCTCCGTCGTTTGCAATCATGCTATGCAATGCCTCTTCTTCATTCTGACACTCAGGTTTCCTTAACCCCCGGCCCCCCCCCCCCCTAGACATCTTGGTCCCCCTAGCACGATTAGCTTCTTCTGCGTATGCCTCCCTGCCCTCCTGCTCCTGCCCGGTGCCGCGACGTCATTACCTCCCCCTCGCACCAGGCCAACACACGCGCTTCCCCGTGGTTCACTATACTCCCTTTTTCATGTGTTTGATTAGTCTTTCATTTTGGTGATTAAATTCTTACTTGGTCAGACAGACGATTTTGTCCCCACCCCACGCGACAGCCCTCCGCGCCACATCTAGTTTTCCCCCAGTACTACGCGACCAGCATACACACCACTGTAGGAGGCTTCCACCCTCTTTATCCGATGGTACTTTAACAATCGCAACGGTGGACATTTTTCATGGATCTGTTCACTTCCAGACCATTCTCACCCTCCCCGCACTTATTTTTACCTTTCGATGAGGAAAAACTAGTGGAATCCCTTGCAATTAAACAAAAATCCAAACATTAAGGGTATTCTTGCGTACTGATTATAATGTGAAAGATTCAAATGTGCTGATGAGTACAACTGTTTTGGATGGTATGAAGATTCTTTCATCAATTAGTTTCTACATTAGAAACATTTGGCAATGGTTTGGCTGTAAAATTAATATGAACAAATCAGAGGCTATTTGAATTGGAAGTAAAAATAGGAGGGACCAAATGAATTTACCCCCAATAAGGGGATAAAGGTTAGTTGAAGTCACATGAATTAGGTCTCTTGGGGTCACCTTTCTTTGAATTTGTGATATGTTTGATGTAAATTATAAGGTTAATTAAAACAAATTGAACAACTTCTTAATTGCTGGAGAGCAAGGAGAACTGTCTCTTTTGGGGGAAAATACTGCCTCCATTAAATCTATCCCCTTGCATCCCACAATTATTGTATTTTTTTTCTGTTTTACTGTATTAAAAATTCCAATTCTTTTTAAAGATTTAATAAAATGTGTTTTAAATTTATATGGAGTGGGCGGCAACCCCTGACCATGAACGGGCACCGCCCGTTCATGTGTGTGTTCTGCATTTCAAGGTGGATGGCATTTCCGGATGATGATCCTTTTATATTTCCAGGCACAAAATGGTGTGGGTCATGAATAATGGGATGATAATTTTCGAGCACCTGCGAAAATGATGATAATGGAAGCTCCTCTAACAGCATTTATCAAACGTAAAAATTTTGTGGAGATCATTTTGCTCCTGAGAAACTTTTGACAAAGTTACACAATATTCAGGTGTGATTCCCCACTGCGTACTTGGTCTTTTTTACAGAGGAAAAGCCCTAAAGGTGTTGCTGAACCTTGACGGTTCTGCTTCTGGTGATTAGATATATTTATGGTTTTTACCGGCCGTATAAGAACAAGGTCTAAACAATATTTCTACTTCAATGAGTGGTATAAAAAAGTATTTGTACAGTTATCTATCTGCTGAACATCCCCCACTAAAATACTATGCTGTTTGAAGATCTTCTTGTTAGAAACAAATCAAAAAGATTAGAAGAAAGTATAACTCACTTATGAAAAATATTTAAAAAAAGAAAAAACCTAAAAAATTTGAGATTTTGATATTTTTGACTGTTGTTGATTAGCTTGCTACGTATGGGTTAAAAAGAATAAAATCCTAGGTTACCTATTCTATCATGCTTGAGAATTGTGTGCCTGAAAATACAAATCTGTTTTGGGAGCAAATATTTTCTTATGATTTGAATGATGATGTTGGCGTCGACATTCATACTCGTAATTTTATGTTCCATTGAAACTACTTTTTAGATCATTTTATTTCAAGGTGTTCCATAAAGAACTTGCATTTAATAATTGCCTTTTTAATTAAAAGAATGATTCCCCAACAATCGTTCACTTTGTGGTAAATTTCCTGAGACTATTCTCATGTTTTTTGTGGGAATGTGAAAAAAGTAAGCCAATTGAAGGAAGGGGAAAGCCAAATCTTGTTCTCCTTAAGGCTGATCCTGATTTTGTTTTGTCTGATTCTGTTAAAATTTTTGACGTCCCCAACGACGATTCTTTTGGACGTAGATTGTTCTCTGTGTTAAAATTTTATATTATAGATGCAAAATTCCAAAAAAGAACATCCCAAACTTTGAGGTTTGAAAGATTATTTTTTGAAATTACAAAGACAAACAGAATATTTCATTGTTAAGTCCAGAGGAAATTAGCCTACCATTATAAAAATGGAGATTGATTTCAAGTTTTGGTTATTACATTATTTTATGATTGGTACATCTGTGTTATATTTTAGGGTTGCTTTTGTACTATTCTGTTTATGTATATTGTTAATTTTTTTTCTTTTGCTGTCTTTTTGGATTATTTTCTGATTCCAATGTCTCTTTTTTAGATTTTTTTTTAATTGTGTGATATTGTGCTGAATAAAAAACATATGAAGCATTAAAAAAAAAGTTGGTGAATTTCGTTTCAGGGTCGATCGCCGTTTTAGTAGCTATAGAGTGCTTCCCAATTGGCTGATCGTTAACGACGTGCAGTTCAGCCATCAAGGTTCAAGGCAGGGACTAAAGTAAAACATTATTAAATTGAACAATACAGCATATTGACCTTTGAAATAGTTTTTGCAAGGTTTGTGTGTGTAAAACAATGTCCAAACCCGAGGGCGGAAAAGGCATTGATTGTCGTTTAGGTGAGAGTAATCAATTACCTAGTTGGGGGGCCAGGCTTTGGGTTAAATTTATATTGGTTCACAAGTCGCGAGTTATGACTTTTTGATTCATCAAGTCAAGAGAGGGTAAGGCTGTGAACTTTGCTGAGTTTTAAACAAAATTGCCACTGATCGTATTAAGTTCTGTAGTGCGCAGCGCGCAGTAGATATCCAGCTGTTTTTTAAAAACTGGAATAATAAAGCAAACGCTGATCGCGTGGGTTCTTAAAAGTAACTTGCGGCCGTGAATATCCGTAATATCTCACCAGCAGTTGCGGCCGCAATGCGCAAAAGGACGGACTATCTCGCGTTCAATGAACGTGATGTTCAATGAAAACAATCCAGTAATTTTGAAGAATCCTAGGGGCTAGTTTTGAAAGTATCTTTGCTAAAAATGTGAAGATTATATTGCGGAACATATATGCGTCTTGTGGAGTGTGGGCTGGCGATGGTGAAGGTCATTCATGAAGAATCCAGTCAAAGCAATTAAGGGCATATTAATAAAATGTTTTCCCGAAGTCCATCGTAAGGAAAACTAGGTTAGCGCCTGTCGAAAGATGCACTTCGCGTCCTTGGTGTTGTCGTTAAGATCCATTGATCGCGCTGTGTGATTATGCTCAATAGCATCCTCAATGCGCCTTTTGTCTAATCATTCGCTCACTTTTCAGGCACACAGCATCCAATCGGATCATTGCATGCCCGTGTCCCGTTGTATGGGCTTCGTGTATGGCGGTCACACTCATCAAAGTGCTTCCGGCGTTGGATGGTTTTCTCCTTTCTCATTACTTTCGTATAAATAATTGTGTCGTTGAGCGTGGTGTGTAGGGACAAGTTTACGTGTGGTAGAGGAGCTTCCCCTCTCCATGTATTGCTATATTCTACGCTTACCTTGCTATGTTACAAAGCTTCTAAAATTATCTAATTATTCCTCGAAAGGATCCACGCCAGTTGAAGGGGTACGATTCATGAGTTTGCTACTATGGAATATCCCGGAGGAGACCAAGGTGCAAGACCTATGCGGCTTGATACTGTCAGCCTGCAGTTATTTACTTTGGTGGACCAACTTGTTCAATGATGAGTTTTGCTACCTTCTCCGGTTTGAAACAGCGAGTGTAACGGTGAAGATACCCCTGGTATATTCCTTTCCAAATTGAATCATCTGCCACCAATTGAACATTAAACGCACCACTCGGTTGTTTTGGTTGGCAACCGTTCTTTGTCAGTTCAAGTAAGGGTGTTTTAGTTTTTACTTCCAATGTAATTGTTGTTTTACAATCGGGGTTATTTCTGGCATTGGCCTTGGCATGACCACCAAGTGAAATTTTAAATCAATTGATATCATGGGTTAATGATAGGAGTCAGGAGAAATGCTAGTGTTGGTGTCATGGGCAGGGGTACATTTAATTATTCGACCAATGCGACCAGCGGTCTACCAATTGAGTATAAAGCCGGTTAATCTCAATCAAAATTCTGATTTTATCTCAACGAAAATGTTGTTTTTACAATCGGGTTATTTCTGGCATTTGGCCTTGCTATGCACCAAGCCACAATTTAAATTAATTACTATCGAATTGTTAAGGAGGGGTCAGCGCCGCAATGGTAGTGTTGGGGTCATGCAGGGTACATTCAATTATTTGAACAATGGTTCAATGATGTACTAGGCCAGGATTTAACTCTCATTCAAATCTGTTTGCTACAGCTTATTTTATTGGTTCAACGCCCCTTTTAGATGTACTTTATGTATTGTGTATAATTGGTCAATAGGCTCTTAGTTTATTTTTTTTCCAATTGTCTCTAAGTCTTTGCTTTTCATTAAATAACTATGTGTTCGGGAAAATGTTTAAATCGGGCGGGCCATTCAATGTTCTAGGCCATCTCAATGCCCAATTGTGCGCAGGTTTAAATTGTGTTTCAGTCACGATTTTTGTGTGCAATTTAACACCCATCATACATAAAGTATTAAACATTCAAAATTTAACTTAATTTTAATGACTGTGGCCGGTATCAGAAAACTATGGCGTTATGACCTTTAAGAACGTCATCATCCTCTTATTCTTTTGATTTAATCCTAACAAAATTCTTGTTTTGTTAGCCCAAGGTTTGAAAGTCTTTCCCTCTAAATTGTATTTTATTCAAATAGACTTGGGGACTTAAATATGGGAAATTGGAGGGATACTATTGCGCTGCTAGTAAATGTCTTAGCATTTTGCATGGTATTCAGGTCACATTACATTATTCAGTGAATCTTCTCTTTGTGCCTTTGTTACTTGCTTCTCAAACAAATAAACAAGCGGCAAAATTAATGGAGGTTTGCAGACTTTCCAAATTTTCAACGTTGCGCCATCCTTTCTGTGGCTAAAGGAGATTTTTTCTTTTAGTATAGTTTGGAAGGCTCAAACCTTTCTTTTTGGGTACTATTTTTCAAAAAGGAATGTTGCCGATTCTTAACTAATCTTTTAACTTTAAATTCACTTTGAGTTTCTCATTCAATTGTTTAATTCCAATTACGTCGTCAGGGCTTTCCGGCTTTTAGCGAGCGTTTTTTGTCATTTAAGTTGGTATGCTAATTTTTTCTTTGGACGCCACAGAGGGTTGGTGTTATAGTCGATTCAGCCATTTTTTTATCAACACTTCAAGGCAATTAGGTCAAAACAATTTAAGTACCATGTTTTTAGAAGTTTTTTGTATATTATCGTTTAGGAAACTTTCAATTTTGATCAAATTGTACGGCGGTTTGTAAATGCAGCGAAACTAGGCGAAATGCTGAATTCAGCTGAAAAATCCAATATGGCGACCATGAAGTATGTTTTGTGTATAGGTAATTTACAAACATTAGTCAGCAAAATCGCCATGTTGAAGTCATGAAATTAACCATGTTCGATATGTAGAATAATTGGGTAACAATTTCTATAGAGTAAAAACAATTGGAAAACAAAATATCCCTCGTGTAAAAATGGAAACAATTGTGGAATTACGCCTTTTAGTTAAAATGCCACATATGGCAGCTAGGTCGGTTTGCCTACCTCAGGTGCCATTTGCATTTAAATTTAAGATTTTAGAAACTAATTCCCCGTGTGCTGCCTTATTTGTTTATGGGGCCCGATTGGTAAAATATTTGGGGGTGTTTTGATACATGTGGGAACATGTTGAAGGTTTTTATTTATGAAACTTTTTGGATCATTCATCCTCTAATGAATTTGATTGATGATTATTTGGGGCACGAGTTCAATCATGTTGGGACAAATTAGTATTTGGGGAGTCTTCACCTGCAAAAATTAGTTTGTGGGCCGCAATTATTTTCTGCCTCGGCTCGGTGTTCATTATAAATTCCTATTAAACCCTGTTAAATTGCTCTCTTGACTACCATGTTATTTTGATAAATATGTTGTCGTCAAAATCCGTCGAGGTTAGGGATTTATTTCATCGCTCCATGAAGTGGGGCCGCTGATGCCTTGCTATCTTCGTCCGATGTTTGTAAATGCGCTCTCCTTTCAAGGTATGTAAAGTTATTTGGGGTCAATTAATTTTAGTGAATTCTATCATGATTATTTGGGGCACGATTTAATTAAATGTTGGGCCAACCTTATTATTTTTGGGAGGATTTTCCCGCCAACATAGTCTGGTGGGCATCAAATTTTTCTGACTCGGTTCCCAGTGTCATTTAGTACACCCTAATCTTCGTTTTAAATGATCTCACGTAATACCGGAATAAATTTTGATAAAAATTTTTTCCAAAATTAATGAATGCAGTGTTACATGTAAATTGCCCAATTTCCTGTGTGGGGTCAGTTATAGCATAATCATGTATTCGTCCGATTGTATGTAAAAACGCGCCCTTCCATGTACCGCAAAGTCTTAATAAACACTGTTTCGACGGAGTTTGATTTGCCTTGTCCTACCTTGATTATATTTTTCTGCGGCGTCTTTAAAAAAAAATAATAATAATAATAATGTATGCTAGCTTTATTTATAAGGTGGTCTCATTTATAAGAGTATAGTCGATCCAATTTTTATCCAGTCTCTCTATATTTTTAGAGGATAGGGTACTTCACCTCAGGTGTCCTATCGGCTAGGTACTGGTAAGACGATCACAATAGGATTTGGCTCGCGTCCAGGTTAAATGTATGAGCTGAGTACAAAGTAATGTTTGCCATTACATGGCCAAACTTTTCATGAAAAAACGTGTGTATGGCCTTTTGTATCGTTTTTCAACACGGAATTAATTTAGGATTTCATTGTGACCATGTCCCCTAAAGTCATGTCTAGATTTCTCAGCATTGCAAATTCCATGCTTCTCCATGGCAAAAACGCATTGCCCGATGTTTGTAAGCAATTATTAACGATGAAAATTATACCAAACTTCATCTCTTCGATTGTTCCACATTTGCGATACCAAAATTGTCTCTGAATGATTTCATTTTTTATTTATTCGCAATGAACGCCAGGCGTTCTATCGGTACCGCAAGGCTTTAAATCCCACAATGGCCTGGCAGTGCTGCTTTATGATACTCTCATTAACCTCGAAGTACATTTTCAAAATTCAAGGTTTGTTGTGAACTTTATTTTTGCCCTGATACTAGTACATTAGTGCTTATACCTCCACAAAATTGGTGTGGGCGGAATATGGGTTTGGATCGACTATAGTTTCTGCATTCTTTATCTCGTGTGCATTTGTATGGGAAATTATTTAACTGTCATTCAATTCCGTTATTAGCGGTTCATGTATTAGGATTATCTCTTGTATGTTTCAATATCAAGTTGCATGCCAGCCCATTTTTATTTGTCGGGAGGCGTTTCCTACAATGTAATTTGGTTTGCACAATTTAGGATATGCTATATATTTATTAAAGAATCGAGCCCTCACCAAGGAACACCATTCAGCCTGGTTTAATTTCTCTTTTAAGGTTCGAGGGGTCGGAACATTTACGTCGTACTGGCCGAGATCAAGAAATATGGTTCCTGTCGGGTGAATTGGTTTGTGGAGCGATACGAGGGGTTTTGAGCCACTCTACCAAACATCCATAATGGTTGCGGATACCGAAACTGTACTTCCGTTCTTGGCTACCGTCGGACTTTTCGCATGTGCTAGTATATATATCGCAAGTCTCACGTTTTATGAGGATTGTCATCACATGTATGTTAATTCCAGTCTGAAATATATAGGTCTCCAACCACGAATTTGAAACAGGTGCATTCAAACAGAATACATCAGTAAATTAATATCATCTACAGTAAGACTCAACTAAAAGAGAATGAAATATTAGGTAAATGGAATGACAATGTTAATGGCCATCGTCGGGTTTCGACGTTTTCAAGAAGCCGAATAGGCCAACCTCATGCTTCAAACATTATGCTTCAGCACATTATGTAATGCTAAGGTGATTTAATTCAAATCAGTTGGTAAGGAAGTGTGTTTACGCCGTTGGGTGTTTGCAAAAGGGACTGATAATGTGTTGGCTTCTTTGTAAATGAATAACAAATATCCTTTAAGGCTAGTTAATGTAGGTTGATAATTTAGATTAAATTTTCCAATTATTGTGTTGCGAGCCTTTTTCGAAATTTTCATTTGTTCAAAAGAGGATTGGCACCATTGTTTAATTTGGCGTTCTCGCTCTTTCGGTTTTTTTTTAGGTTTATTTTACATTGCCCTTAACCTGGGTATTTAAAGCCCACGTGCAAATCTCATTTGGGCATTACAGTACGGCTTTTAATAAAATGACTGCCGAGTCATTATTTCGGCAGACATCGGCAATACATTGTCTTGTCCTTGTGGGCGCCCTGTTCGGGTTTGTAATATCATGTGCTCGCGTCTGGTTTTTGCAATTGCCACGTTTTATTGTTTGGTTTCGAGCCAAATTTTTAAAGGTTAGGCTTCAGGTTACTTGGTTATTTTTGGCCTCTTAACAAATGCCCCTAATTTGGGCCATGTTAAATTTTTGCGTTAAGAAGGTGTTCTTCTGTGTGCCTTGAATGTCAATGCAAGGGCAAATCGAGTTTTTTGTTAAATGTCTGCCAGTGCCACGTTCAATCTTTAAGTTAACATTCGTGATTTTTCTAATTGGCATTAATTAAGGCCGCTGAATAGATTTTATTGTCAGTTGTACTCTGTTCAATGTCTTTGTACTATCTTTGTTCACGCGCTCACTCGGTTATTTTTTTTATCGCTCTTCCTCTTTCCCAACTCATAATGGGGAGGGGGAAGGGGGAGGGGGGTTCGGTTTGGTCAAAATTGTGATCAAAAATTTTGTGTGGCGGAAAAGGTAAACATTTTGGCAACAAGTTTACACAAATGTATTAGTTTTTCATCTTTCTTGGATTAAAGGGCCTATATAAAAGTGTAAATAGGTTTATTTACGTGATATTTAGGCCAACATGTGTGGCAAGAGGTGGTTTTTCGGCTCACTAAATATGCCTCCATTTTGTGATAGGCCCATTGCTCTAAATTGTTAGGCCAAAAATAATTATGTACTGAATCATGAGTCTATTGAGGGAACCATGTTCTATTGTTTGAAATTCCCGGTTGAACCTGTGTTGCAAATCTGCGATTTCTGTTTCGCATCGCATACTTGCCAAGGATTTTAGCACCTGTTGTTGTGTTTGTGGTGCGCGCACACTCGCAGCGTCCGGGGGATGAGTCCGGTTGGGATGTGCTTGAGATGATGCCTTACGTCCGGACGGCCGGAATGTTGCAGGTTCTGAGGCGGTCTCCGAGATTTCCAGACTCGCAAGAACCTGGTTTATCTGTTGGATTGTCATGTATTGTTACTCCATCTGTACGAATGAGTTGTGGATTAAATTATCCTACGCACAACTGGTGCGTCTTGCCAGTTGTGGTTGGCCGCCATCTTTTCGTATGGAGCTACTGTTTTATATTTGGACAGACATACAGGTAATAATGGAACGTAAGAATTTTTAAAAAAGGCAATTGCCAGAAAATTCGACTCGACTGTATCTACCCATTTTGGTCTGCATGAGAAAATAATTAAACTGTTCATATCCCCAGACAAATCTTGTAATTATTTTTGAATGTTAACATAATTCTCTGTTACTGATAATCAATGTGTAGTGTTAAAGGTGGCTAGTAACATCTCTTGAGTTACGTTAAAGTATACTTTAAACCACTTCAAGATATATTGGTAAAGCAACCTGAACATTGATAGTAATGAAAGTAATCCAGATTTAGTTTTAAATTTAAAAAAAAAATACTAATAAAAAACAGGGACAATATGCCTCGAAACATTTTACCCCATTATGATATACGCTGCCACCTTTAGAAATCAGCAGTTCAATGATCAGCCCAGTTTGGTTGGGGGGAGGGACATCATTTGAGAGATGGATACGTACCTTGTGCCGAGGAGCTAAGCCTAAAAACATGGTTACTGTAAACAACCAAATTGGTAGGGGGTCAGTTTTGCAAAGAGTATTTTCCGTGCAAACCAGTTTTTAGCAAGATGTTTTTCCTAGGACAGCGAGACTAAAAAACAAAATATCAAACACATCTACAACAATTATGTCATTTTTTTGGAAACTTCTTAATCGAAGAAATCTACACTTATAAAAATAATCTGTTGGATTTACTTAAAAAACAGATTGCGGTACACCACGGTTGCCTTACTACACCTGCCCCCCCGCCTTTTACTCAAAAATGGCAATTTATTGGAACCATTTAATCCATACAGAAAGGACTTTATCAAGTTAGTCTGATATTAATCATTAAGTTGTTGAAACTTAAGTTAAATGTGTTTAAGTTGGGTATCTCTCTAAAATTGACTTTACTCAAATGATAAAAATAAGAATAAGAACAACTCACTTTAATTTAGTATCCACTCAAAGTCTTCAATTGTTACGACATTATTTGATTAAGTTGGGCAAAGTCAAACTACTTCTGATAATATTACAAAAAAAATATATCG
This sequence comes from Ophioderma brevispina, assembly GCA_023653785.1. NCBI lineage: Eukaryota > Metazoa > Echinodermata > Ophiuroidea > Amphilepidida > Ophiodermatidae > Ophioderma > Ophioderma brevispina. The sequence continues at coordinate 9,994 of JAMKCH010009419.1, read as the reverse complement.
CCTAACCTACTAAAAATGTTAATCTAATCTTTATGATTGTACTTAAGTTATAAAATGAATTAAGTATTTAAAAAAAATACTATCAAAAGGTCAAACATATTTATATTGATTACTGTAACACAATATATATTATAGAAAATATCTACTTTTCTCTAGTTCTGTTTACTTAAATTATTGAAATTAACACTTAAGTGACCAAGGGGTTTCCACTCCCGTTGGTGCCCAAGGGGGGGGGGGGGGGGGTTTTTTTTTTTTTTTTTTTTCCCCCCCCCCCCCCCAAAGGAAACCACTTCCCGAGGGAAGTTTTGTACGAAATTTATACCACATGTGAAGGGTCATAAGACAACCCCAAATCAGCAATAAAAAATGAAATTTGTTATTTGGGCTGCAAATTAGGGGCAAAACATTGTTTTCAAAAAAAGCAAAAAATGGACAAAAAGACGGAAAATTCAAATGAACCTTGCGCTTACATCAAACTTTTTGAAAACTTATTTTATGTTGATATCTACTCTAGAAGACCCAAATTACATATATTTAACAAAAAACTTGAAGTTTTAGGAACCATGTATTTTTAACGGGTGTTGCAAAATACACGTCATTTTCCCATAGACTTTGTAGAGTAACGGTTTAGCAACGTCCACAACGAAATTGCCTGTTTTCAGCACATAAAGGGTTAATTATTTTTAATGTTGCTATTAATTGTTTACTTATATGTATGTGTGAACATATATCAGCAAAAAAAAATTTGCTTTGGTTCTTTGATTTTTTTAAATATTCTCAGCTGACTTCCGTTAGTGCCCAAGGGGGGGGGGGTCCATGGGACCCTCACTAATTAACTCATTAACGGCTTGGCCGATTTTATTTTTATTTTTTTTGGTATGAAAAGAAGCGCATTTAAAAGTTAGACAATTACAAACAAATGCGGCGCTAAAATCCCACGCGTAAAGCGGCCAGTGCGAAAACAAATTTGGAGGGTCCATAGGAACACCCCCCCTTTGGTCACTTAAGTGTTAATAAATTATGAGTAAATTGCAATAATTTTGATGAAGTACTCACAACATGTAATTTTGTTGTTCATACATTTTAACTAAGTTGAGTGAACTGGAACTATTTGAATTAGTATTACTTGAAACAATTCACCTGATTTACTCAGAATGTAAAGTTCATTATGGTGGTATTCATTTATGTTAAGTAGAACAAAATTATCAAACATTATATTGATCGCTGTAGCTCAAATTTTTTAATGTAGAAACTGCTAATTTTCTCCAATTCCAGTTTCTAAAGTCAGTTGCTCTTAAAATATAAATGTTAACATAATTTCTCATTTTGAGTCGTTGGTATTTAGACTCAGAGATTTCCCGAGGAAAGTGCCCTCAATTTTCAAGCACATTGTATTTCCACGTACATAATGCTTGTACATATACTAATCACTGTGTGAAATAGGTAAGTTCAAATCGAAGTCTTCATATATAAAATAACAACTTTGTTATAAAATCCCTGATCCGGAACTTATGTATACACAATATCCTATGGCACTGTTATACTATACATTAATGTTACTGCATGGAAACAAAAATTCCGATTTGTCTCAGACTATGGAATTGAGCATTTTAGTAGAAGTGACAATCTTTAGCTCTAGATGATAATTTCAAATTAATACACAACAAGATATATTTCGAAATCTCTGAATCAGCTTTAAAGCTTTAACGTTATACTCAGACTCGCATCAAAAACGTAATCAAGAGCAGCGTGTGAGCTTAATAAAGAGAATACAAAAATAACATTCACCAGAAGATTAGGAATTACCACATATTTCCTTTCAACATCTTGAAGAAGCACTATAACAAATGAATTAGAACAAACACCTGGAATAAATGAAATGACAAGCGACACATTAAAAGGCGGTGCCAAGTAGACAAACCTTTAATTGGTAAAATGACATAACCAAGTCCTGATCGAGCACAAGACGTCAAATTGGAATGAAACGAAGATGATTTTTAAACTTACAGAAGGACAAGGTCGACGGCGTCAAAACTGCATACCATCAATTGTCTTAATTGTATTATCCTTTAAGTATGAGTAATGTGTGATAATGGAAAAAAAAACTCATCTGAAAGGCTAATAATGTTACTTATATCGTAATATGGATTCGCCCGCAGTTCTGTGAAAATACTTGTACCACTTAGCAGCAAACAAATTTGGATCAATGAAATGTATGTTTGCGTCTTAGACTGCACTACTAACGACCAGCTCAAAATCTTATATATATGGGGTAAGAGATAAAAGATTACTTGACAAGATTATTCTGAGATATGCATATATTGAGGTTACATGTAGTGTATTTAAAAATGTGAATGTTACCGTCTCTTGGTTGGGGCGGCGGGGGGCAGCTGAGAGATATGGGGGGGAGCGTGGGGGACCGCCATTCCTTTGTTCACACTAGTCATGTTTTGATCTTGGGTTGCTTGTACCTCATTGGTGTGAGCTTTTACCATTGACAAATACTTCGTCCTCTTGTCTTCTTTTTCTCGTTGCCTGGTGTGACTCCTTGTTTTGTCGGTGTCCCAACCAATTGGTGGTGTGTGGTGGTGGTGGGGGGGGGGGGGGTGTGAGGGTATACTAGTGGACGCAAGGACTATCCCCGCGATGGTAGAGAAACGAGATATCATATTGAATACGTGAATATTGACAAACATGCAGAAGATAATTGCCTGATTTTTCAGTGATGTGTTGACTCAAGAGTATTGGTTTTGACGTGGTCTGGGGGTATATCCGTGTGCCTAAAATAAGAGTGCTAATGTTGTCATCGCATGTAGTGTTGGATACAATGTATTTGAAATACAACAGGACGGGGGTGTATCTTTGGTCTCAGTTTACGCGTGTTACCATATTGGACTTAAAATCAAATTTGGTAACATTTCTCATCATAAACACATATATTTGTGCAAAAATCAGACACAGGCTTGTTTGCTCCAGAAATCGCCATTATCGCTTTATAAGACTACAGACAAACTGAACACAATTGTTATATGAATTCCTAAAATTGATGGTCATATCCTATCTAAACCAAGTACAATTTTTCATTAAATTAGTTATAAGTAGGATAGGGTAGTAGTAATGACGCATGTACTGTCACCTGTGAGACCAACGCAATGTATAATTCTTTGTCAGAATTTTGTTTTAATCTGATATTGTAACTCTAGATTAACAGTTGGTGTCGACCTATAATGTAATGGGAGGTTTTGGTTTAGTTTTTTTCAGATACAATTTGACACCAGATGTTTTTCCCATACAGAATTTCATGGAGTAATCTGAAAATCATGAGGTGTCATTTTTTTAAACTGTGTTCTTGGGTGTTTTACAGGGGAAACATTTTGTATCAGGGTAATCTTTTTCCTCATCGTTCGTTTTTGTCTGTTGTTACAAAAAAATTCTTAGGTTTTTCCCTGCCGTCTATATCGGCGTAAACAATAAAAGGTTTAAATTGTTTTAAAATTTTATACCAGTTTCGGCTGATTCATAAGGTTCTAAAAAAAGGTAGAGTTTGCCATATTTACGACCTATTGTTTTAGTAAATAGGCCAAGAAAGTTCAAGGTCATTATTTTTTTGGATATTGAATGGTCCGATTTTGTTGAAAATGGTTTAAATCGTTCAGTTGGGTTATACTAAATAAGAAAATGTTATAGTTCTGGTGTGTCACCTTTCCAAGTTAGACTTTTAGAGATATGACTAGTGTTCTCCCATAGAACCTTGTGGACAACGGCATATTGCCCTCTTAATTATTATCAAAAACGTCATTGACAGCGCGATTTTATATTTTCGTGGCTTTGTACAGAAGACGTAACAATTTGGCTCCCATTTTATAACAAAACCCGACACGCCACATCCCATCAAACGCCATTCTATACCCCCACAAGCTGTGACCTTGCACCTGTTTTGTCTATGTAACTGTGTACTTATAACAACCAGCGTAGGGCAAACTATACTTTCTGTAATCCTTGAAAGGTACTAAATGATGGTAGACTTTAAAACACATTTTGCCCCCCTTTTATATTTTGCCCCCTGTATAACCAGTGTAAACCTTTGCCCACGCCTAGATCATCCAAGAACACATTTTTTTAAAAAATGGGACACCCATGATTTGGGCGAATCCTGATACAATTTTGATTTAGAAAAAACCTTGGTTGACAAGATTGTATATGAAATTGTCATCAAAGAAACAGTTCCACATGTACTACTCAAACAAAAAAAGTTGTCCTCGTATTTTTTAAAATCAACCCATAAGTAATGGTGTAGTTAAAATCTGACATTTTTGAAATAAGCACATGTATACGGCCTTGCCTGTTGTGGGTGTGATATTCAAGCGCTGCGTTTATACAACTAGACAACGTGACCGCCCATTAATCACTTGTCATTAAGGCCAATTATTAGGCACAGCGAGACCTCAAAACGACTCAACCACCGACACTGACGTATGTAATAGCAGCGTTAAAGCCCCATTACACATTTGAATGTGAAGCTTACAGTAAAATTACAAGGAGGTATGTTATTCTTCCCACAATGCCTTTTTCCATACACTTTTTGCACCATAGTCCCAAGATTATAGAAAAACACCCGGAATTAATACGCCATAGCTGATTTTTTTCAGGATAGTTTCCTAATTTTGTAATGAACAAAATACGCCAAAAGTCCCCAAGAGTCCCCCTTGTGCTTAGGGAGTAATAAGGGGGTAAGTTTTTTACAGGGTCCAAATTTTATAATCGTTCAATGGTCTCAATGTAACCCAATGGTTTGGGCGGGTCCATTCATAAAGGATAAAAAAAGTATAAGTTTTGCCCATCTGTCTTGACGTATCGTTTCTTAACTATATGAATATCACTGTTCACGGTCATACTGGGGTAAGCTTCAGAATGCTCTGATCCTTTTCCAAAGTGTATCCCATGTTCGTGCTTATGGTTGTATTACTGAAAGATAGATTAAATATTTTGAAGTAATTTCCTGCATATTTATAGGGCTCATTATGACAGGTTTATATAGGGTCTATCTATGGGAATGTCAAAAGCCACTGCTGCCCTATAAGGTCAATATTTTAAACGATGTTAGATGGAGTGGAATAAACATTTTTTTTGGCCATAAATGCACCGTACACATTTACGATATTTGGGATTAATATAATTAAAATCGGACAGTTGTTGAAATTTAACCTCCACCTAATGACCTTGAAAGATTTTTTTTGGCCCATATGCCCAAAACTAAAGGTCAAAAGTTAGACAACCCATACATTTTTTTTAATCAGTGGTGACAAGAAGATACATAGTCCTGATTTAACTCAATTGAATAATTTTAAATTTTTAAACCCCTTTATAAACGTTACCCCTTATTACTCAATAGCCAAGGGGAAACTTGGGGATTTTGATATGTTTCTTCTCACAACATTAGTAAGCTATCCTGAAAAAAATTACAAGTCTTAATTTATTTCACCTCTCTCTGTACACAGACCTAAAGTTCCTGACTACCATTTGTCTCTGTGAATTTATCGGGACAAAACGTACTTCAATTGGCAAGATTGGTATACGTTCTGTTCATTTAGGTACTTTTTGTCACTATAAATTCATGTGACACCAAGTGTAAAAATTGTATTAGAATTGCAGCAGTTGTGGGAGAACACTATGCTCCCTCTTGTAAATAACCAACAGCATATAACAGTATATGCACACCATACATAGCGGGCACCGTCGTCTCCATAACGTTGTTTTTTTTTTTTCCTTTGGATGAATAAATTCTTATGTATGTTCAAAAGTTTAAACGAGCACTCCTTCGGCACTTTCTTTACAATCTCAGGTGTTATTGCTCTGTTCCCGTGAGACAAATGGGTTAAGGTTGCTGCTTCTGGGGAAAACAAGTACAATCCTCATTGAATTGGTGCCATCAAACATGGAATTTATAACCATTTGTCAGATTACTGAATTACGTATTTTTGGAGTACTTAAAAGATGTGCTTAAATACGAACAAAGGTCCTTAAATAAAATGTTGGTTGTGTTTAATTTGTACGTGTAAACAAAACTATACGCAGTTTAGATTAAATACGAGCTTTAAAATCGCAGTGTAATTGTGTGAAAGTTTACTACTGCAAACTAATGTAACAATTCAAATTTGGAGATTTAATTTGTTTTATACCACCTCAAAACATATTTTTTTTTTAATATCTGCCTGGTACAGTGGTCCCCAGTTTGTGGAACGCATCACAATTATAATTCAGATTTTGTAATTTGTAATCTAAATTATTATCATACTAGATTGGTGGAGCAGATCCAAATTGTAATTAGGAGTTTTGATATAAATTTTTAAATCACTCCTGTAATCCGCATTGGGGGGCCGTAAGCATTTATAATTGGTTTAATAATGGCTTTTTCCTGACGTCACATATAACTTTGGAGTTCGTTAAGTACCATGACACATCAAAAGTTGGACTAAGCTAAATGTGAGCCTCTGTGATGTTATAATTTGTCAGGACTGTGGTCATAATGGCGACACATATTACATTATAATGCCCTCAATTAATCTTCGTATGCCAATACCTGTATAGGATTTCTCATTGCATCCAGCTTTATGGTCATATTTGGTCAATTACTTTTCACACAAACACATCATGCTAAAAGTACATAATTTTTAAGGGGACAAACATGACATAGAAATATATTCAGACATAACGAAATGGACACTTACTGAAATCACTTCTACAAATTTGAAAACAATTTGGATAATTTGCATTCTGTAAAAACAGAGTTACAGGCAATTTCTGCCACGGATTTGCAATATTTCTAGCATGTTTTTGAAACAAATAAGAAGTACATTGTACTTCATGCTTGTAGTAAGATATTGATCTGACAAGTGAAATGTGATTTTAACCGAGATTAGCACACAATTGCAAGTTTGATAAAATACTGACAGTAATGTCAGCATCCTTGGGTGTCTGTGGCAGAGAAGAAAAGTTTACAAGGAAAATAATTATAGTTACTCCTCCTTTTTTTTACAAAATGTAAACCAAAAATTAATTTCAAGTTTGTGGAAGTGATTTCATGTCTGTATATTACAAAGGTGAGCGCACTGTAAACATATCCTCTCTATGTATCCTATACTTTACTGTGGATTTTTATTTTATTTTTGGAATTATTTCAAATCCCAAAGATCGAAATTGTTTAATCCTATACTCAATTTTAAAAATACTATTTTTTTAATTCTAGATCTATTGCATTTTTGATCCAAGTAAGAATTCTCGATTTGTACATGCTTCCATTGAAGCATCACGAGAAGCAGTACAATCAAGGTTAAAGGTTTTGAATTCCATATTTGGTGGGAGTTCTGTCTGATTATGTGAATCAAATTATCAAAATTAAACCTTTGTAGATGGTGCGTCCTCTTGGCTACCTGACAGTACTTGATTATATCACAATCAGTAATTTCAAACATTTCCCCTCAAATATCAAAGACTGTTGGGTTAAAATTGTCAAGAGTCAAAATGAAAATTCAAATGCGCTATTACCAGGGCCACTAAGGAAAACAAACGGTAAAAAGGACATTATTTGGAAGTATTTTTCCAACGTTCTATCAATTCAACACATGCCCTGATCCGCGTAATAAAAACAAACCCTGTAGCTGCACAAGGGCCAGAATAAAACAAAATCAAAACCCGACACTCCAGAATTGTTTTCGGTTATCAGAAACCGACTGAATGAGACGTGTATTATTATTGTGTCTTAATATTGTTCCATGTAACACCACATAGCTCCTTTAACGTTATATTAAAGGAATATGCAAAACCAACTTCGTACATTAGATATGCAATATGTAATGAATTAATGAGCATTATACGAACTGGTAATGCTGCACGCTCTACTCTTTGAAACACCTCAACCAAACAGGTGCAGACACATTTATCTTGAACGCTTATTCATTTTTACAGACTACTTGACACGATTCAACAGGGCAAGCCTAGTAACTTTCGCATTAAATGGAGACTAATCGGTTAAGTGTCCCATGTGAAATTGCGGCATTAATTAATATTCAGGTACAATAAAATACACATTTATCCAGCCATTTTTTAATATTTGAAAAACATTCTGAAATGTGAAATGAAATGCTCAGCGAACTGAACTGCAAAAAAGGAGTAGAAACTGGAAGTTTCAGTAAAATGCTGCCCTATAAATATCGTGTGCAAATAACAACATTTTTTTTTCCTGAATTGATTCTGTTAGCCTCCAATTTCTATCAAATTCTTGTAGATATAAGTACAATATCTTAACTTTCTGACAGTACTACCTTTGACTGTCGACTATTTTTTCTACCCTATTGACCATTTCGAATTGTCAATTTGTTGTTTGGGAAGTCTGTGCTGAACAAAATTGGCTATTCAATTCATATAGAAATCAAATCTATCAGCCGTGAATAAACTAATGACTGGTCTTGCCATGGCCTCGTTCAAGTTAATACCATACTACAGTAGTTATGATCGAGCTCGACTCATTTGTTTTACTGAAAACATTTTTTTATGTCAAGGCTAATCTAGGCATTAACAGCAGTTATCTAATTAGATAGCGATTAACCTCCCGTTTGAGATTCTGCAAGTCCTGGTTTGATGCTACTTGGGCATGAAGGGCATTCCATAAGCCTACAGAGAATGGGAGAAATGATCTTCTGTGGGAGACCAAGTTGGACCTTGGAACTTTCACAGCAAGGTCTTGAGACCTGACCGAGCGCCTAAGGCGAGGATCAACTGAAAGCAGCCCAGGCAGCAGCTGGCGGAGGAGATCTGGTGCTTGTCCAAAAAAAAATACGGTGGAAAAGAGTGACAATTCCTACTGCCCTGCGATGACCAAGTGGTTGAATGTGATGAGTGGCAAGCTCACTCTCGGGGATACCAATGATGGAAATGGCACGTCTCTGGATTGCATCTAGTTTGGATAGTGAAGTGGGTGTTGCGCTCCACACCATGCTGAGCTTGGGCAACTTCATGGAATATATATATATACAGTTGTCTCAAGATAGGGTGCAGCTCGACGGAGCAATTCTAGTCGCTGACTGGCAGTTTTAGCCATTTTGGTAATCACAGGAGACCATGACAGGTCATTACTGATGGAGATGCCAAGTAGATCGACCCTGTAGACCTCTTCTAGAGTTGTACCAAAGAAGTGGAGACCTGGATGGCCTGTTGCAGCATCTTTCTTGTTTGATATTCTTACAGTTTTACACTTGGCAGCACCGAAAAGTACATTCCATGAAGTTGCCCAAGACTTGATTTCCTGCAAGTCTTTGTTGAGAGAGGCAGCAGCTGGGATTCTGTCCTCTTTTTACTTTATGAAGGTCATGAGTGTGACATCGTCTGCGTAGAGGATGGATGGATTCGGCATTCTTCTTGTGATGTCGTCAATGAATATAATACAAAGAAGAGGGCCGAGGATTGAGCCTTGTGGTACACCTGCGTTGATCGACTTCTTGCTGGATACCCTCCCGTTTAGGATAACTCTGAGGGAGCGGTCACTCAGGTAGTCCTTCAGCCACTTCAGTAACTTTTATGAGAATCCTAAGGCCAGTAGACCAGGATGCCACATTCTGTCAAATGCTTTGCTGATAGCAAGACATACAATTCTAGCTTCCTCTCTGTCATTGATGGAATTAGTGATGCATTGGGAAACATAGGTCAAGGCATCAGATGTAGAATGGCCAGACATTGAAACAAGTTATTGTGTGCCATAGTTCAAAGAGGTATATATTGACACCCAATGGTCAGTAGCCAAATTTTCTATTGAAAAACAGGTTCAATTTCTTACAACCTGGGCAATATATTCTAGCCTCGACGAAGTACTGTAGTCGATCCAAGTTAAAGCCCATGGGACCTTGTATTATATAACATTTTCAACGGTTTCTAGACCAGTTTTTCCTGCTGATTCTGAATCAGATGGTCGCCAAGCGAGAAACCTTGAGCGTTTTTGTAG
>JAMKCH010009418.1:0-55004 GCA_023653785.1 Ophioderma brevispina | reverse complement strand
TGACAAATGGCAGCTATTGCATTTATGACCAAAGACATGGCATAATATAAAGTTTGAGAAGAATTTCTGACAAATGGCAGCTATTGCATTTATGACCTTTCTTGCACTCACATGATGGACTGTCAATCAGAGCTGACAGTCTGTAGGCTTCTGCTCAAACACCTGATTTACATTGTTGTATTGTAACAGTGGAATGTGAACACCTGTCAAGAAGTGACTTTGAGTTGTGCTTTGAAGTTAGCCCTCTGATAAACAGCTTTTTGATTATATCCACATTGTTGTTTGGTAACAATGGAATGCCATTCAGCTGTCAGGAACTGTCAGCCAATTTGCTGCAGAAGTGCAATGTAATAGGATTTGGTCCAAACAAATCACAGGACTTGTTGTGTGGGGAATTCAAACCTTTTATTTTATAGCATGTGGCTTGAGATTTGTTTGGACCGATTGCTGGGGAAACAAATCTTATTTTATGGCACTTTTACTGTGAATTTGTAGCTTTACTTGAAGTTATTCCTTATCAACAGGTTGTTATAAGGCAACCAGCTTTTCGACTCTGTTTACATAGTTTTTTAATGAAAAAGTTTGGAATGTAGCTCACCTACCAAGATGTTGGTCAATGTGAGGTTGTTTTGACAATATACAAATATTGAATGCCTATGAGTGCAATAGTAAAAAATATATCACAAGGACAAATTTTTGGGTTTCCATTTCACAACCCAAAATTTGTCCGAGTGATATATTTTTACTATTGCACGAATATATTTGTTTTATATAATGATTTTACAGAGATTCTCATCACAGTGCAATAGTACCGTGCAATAAAAACTATTGTACGGCTCACTGTGTGCGAGAGTTATATAAAACCTCTTATTAACAGTTACTGGACTGCTCTGACTGTTAAGCCAGGTTTTCATTGCTACTGATAATGGAATGCTGATTATCTGCCAGGAACTAATAGTCAAGATGGAGTTGTTGTTAATTAGATTAGTCTGATATGCCCATTCTCTAGAATTTTGGCATACAAATTTTGTGAAAAGAGGAACATATTGTGTGACATAGAGTCCCACCCAATTTCCGTCCATAATCTGATTTAGACAAATTCGACGAGCCAAGTGATGGTCAGATTGATCTGCAATTACTAGGGCATTCAACCCAAAACCTTTCCAGTTCTTTTGCACGTCCATACAATGCTTGAATACACAAATAAAAAATTGTGCTTAAAGCCACAATCAGTTATTTTTTCCAAATTCAAAATGCCCATTTTGGCTCTAAATTGCTATTGGTAGGTAATATCAACACCTTATATTACTGTTCTTTGTGAAAAAACACACAGAAGCATTTTAAAGCGGTCTTGAAGATGTCATTTATGACTGTTTTGTTTAATAAAAAAAATCAGATCCCAATTTTTATTAGTAAACAATGCATAAAATCATTTCTTGACAAATACGACATGTTAAAGTGACAGGAGGAGATTTTTTGAGGATCCAGACTTCTCTCAATTTTCACTCAATCAGTCCTAAACCACCTACCGAGATCGTTTCGAAGGTTTATTGAACAAACAAGTACTAAAGAAAACCACAAACCTTGTTTTGAACTTGCCTGCTATCGCAATCGTCCCCATAGAAAACCATGCTTTGACTTTCTGTCGTGCACGACAGAAAGTACTAAATCATCATCTTATTACATAAAGACGGAGTATTCAGCTAATTCACTTCAGGTGTGATCTAATACATTGGTAAGCATTCCAAATATGCAAAAAACCGGGGTTCGACAAAAATTGGGGCACTTCTTTCTGGAAGTCTCCTCATGTCTCTTTAAGCTTAGCCACTTACAGCGGTCATTACTAGAACCATTTCCAATACAACAGTGCAAAAATAGACTTCGATGAAAAATAGGTGGTGCAATTTGTTTACATTTTGAAGAAATTGCCGATAGTGGCTTTAATATACACATTTGGTTGAATTGAAGCAGATGTCCCAGCTATGGCTGCCTATGAGGTGTTGGAATGTGTAAAACCAGATTGCCGTCAGTCTCTGTGATGAAACTAAAAGTATGATTAGTAGACACTTTCTAATCATCATTGTCTTTGTATCATGCATTAGAGATAACTTTGAATTACAAATGTTTTCCTTTTGAATGTTCCTTCATCTTGGCAATACAAACTAAAATTTATTATATACGTGTATTAGTAATTGATTGGAGCCAAACTTAAAGGTTGATCCTAGTGGTGCACGTTGATGTTAAAAGCAAATGTTTTCAGGGGCGGTACCAGTTGGTGGCAAGGGAGTGCCCGCCTCCTAAGATTCTCAGGAAAAAAAAAAAACAGGGGTTTTAAGCAAAAAAGTTTAGGGTTAAAAATTAGGGTTTTTATACTAGTTAATCATGTAATGTTTTGCCCCTCTTATGGTTTTACCCTGGTGCCACCCTTGGTGTAATTGGTCAATTTAAAGAGTATGTTTAAATAAGAGATTTAATTCAATTTAGGGTCATGCATGAGCTTTTCTGGAAATGTAGCCATGCTCATTTTGTGAACCACTGGTATTCCTTGTAACTTATAAAATTTAGCTTATCTATGGCCTTTCCCATTGGAAATTATCAGGAACAGGCGGGGGGGGGGGGGGGGGGGGGGGGGGCAGGTTTCCCCCCTTGACGACTTTGGCCGGGAAAAATTTGCAAAAATCATGCTAAATCAGCCGTTTTTTAGCCCTCTGACTGGGAAAATTGGCATTTGACCCCCCCAGGGAAAATTTCCCAAGACTGGGTAATTTGCCGCCTCAGAGCGGGCAGGCCCCGATATGCCACTGAGGTCAACCTTTTCCTTTAACTAAAGTATGATCGAAACACTAGAGGAGCACATATCTACATGGGTAGGTGAACTGGAAGGGGTATTTTCAAATCTGTTTTACCACCCGTGCATTTCTATGCGTTTTGTGGGGAGTGATGACCATAATGTTCAGATTTTCTTCATGTATAGAGTCTATGCTTGTAGTGATGGTTTGGCAAACTTTTGTTTTAGCTTGCCTCATAGTCTTGCTTTAATGTAGTTGGAAAAGGTTGAAATCACTCCACTAAGGTTGCATGGGGCACCGAGTAAGATAGACTACACACTGCATACAGAGTCGAATTTGTGGTAAGGACCTATTGATGCATACATAAGACATACTTCAAAGTCTAGACAAGGTCTTTGCAGTGATAGCTATATTGGACCAACCTAAAATGGCTTAACTGAATACAGGAGTGTTGTGCAAGTATCAAAGGGGCTACACATAGTTGGGGGATTGGAGGCACACTTTGGAATGATCGTAAAGAGAAATTGACAGACGGAAAAGTAGAATGGCTTTAAATTGTTATTTTGGGTCTATATTAAAGACACTACACACTAAAAACAATGTGATCATTTTCCGGGGTTAGTAGTCAACTATGCACACTACTACGAAAAAGTGGTCAAATTTTGACCACGAAAAGGGTCAACAGACCCCGGAAAATGACCATGTTGTTTTTAGTGTGTATCAGTGATCCACCCAAAAGTGTCCAAATATTTGAAATTTGCAAAAATACCTTTAAAAAAAAAAAAAAAAAAAAAAAAAATTCTTTTAAGTTATTTATCCAACTGAAAAATTCAGACATCATCTTTAAGGCGAGTGAGAGGTTTGCTGCACTACAGCTCTCCTTAAAGAGCATTTGATAGCTCCCCCGATGCAGCTCTTAAGTACATTGTAGGAGAGTGATTTGTAACTCCTCTTGGAAGATCATTTTTCATGTACAATGTAGTGCTTAATGTTCTTAAAATCACCTCTGAATAATCCTTAATTTGACATTCTATTTGAAATCTATGTCACCCCTGTGGAAAGTTACGTAAGTCTTCAGGGGGTATGGAGTTCAAATAGAATAGCTCACTGCATAACTTAAATACTCCCTCTGTGGAAGATTTGGGTTAAAGGCGGACTCTGAGATTTCAAAATTTAGCTTTTTTGTGTATTAATTAAAAATAGTCGACTACAACTAAAGAAAATCACCAAAATGCTCAATTCCAAAGTCTGAGATGAATCAGGATTTTTGTTTTGATGTAGTAAACATTATTTTATGTATATATTCTGTCCAGCTGGAAGTACGAAGTAGTGATGCAGGTATATACATTGTACCGACTTTCAGCGTGCGTGTAGTCAAAGCACAAGCACACTGTAACTGAAATGCAGCGTGTTGTCACTTTCATACTTCAGAGGAGACCAAGTATAGTATAACAGTACTGTGTAAAACAAAAATTCCAGATCTGGAATTTCAAACCAAGGTTGTGATTCTCTATATGAAGGACATTGATTTGAGCATAGCTTTTTTACACAGTGATTAGTATGTGGACAAGCATTATGTACATGTAAAAAACCCGAAATGTCTGAAAATTGAGGGCGTTATCCTCTGAAAATCCCCAAGTCGGCCTTTAAGGGAGAGTCTTCCACAGGGGAGTATGGATTTCAAATGGAAAAGCTTAAAGGCTGACTCGGAGATTTCCCGTTGAGGGCGCACTCAATTTTCAAATAAATAGTGTTTTTTGCATGTACATAATGCTTGTCCATATACTAATCATTGTGTGAAATAACTAAGCTCAAATCGAAGTCCTTCATATAGAAAATCACAACTTCGTTATAAAATTCCAGATCCGGAATGTTTGTTATACACAGTATCCTATGGCACTGTTATACTGTGCATAAATGTTTACTGCATGAAAACGTAAAATCCGATTCATCTCTAACTTTGCAATTGAACATTAAGGTGACTATCTTTAGTTCTAGATGACTATTTTTAATTTCTACTCAAAATAATTTCGAAATCCCTCTGAGTCAGTCTTTAATTTGAATGTATCAGCAGTGGGACCAGGTGAGTGGCAAATATCAGTCTTGAATTTGGTGAGCCAAAAAAGTCATTTTCTTGGGCCAGGGCACTAAAGCTGTATAAATTTACAACAGTTTTACCTGCTCTAGACTTTAGGGGAGAAAAAAATGTGAGTTATTCAAAGTACACATTTAAATAGCACAGAAATAAAAAGGTTACACGAAATTACTCAATATGTAATTAGCTGCATGCAATTTTAATCAATCTACAAAGAACTCATATCATTACTCTCTAAATGTAAAAAACTAAAACTTGTCATATGAGAGCTCATGAAGGTTACACACCACTAACTCACTTATACACAGTAGTCTATGGGAAAAATGGCAATTTTGAGCATGTTTCTTTCACATTTAAAACTCTCACAGAGGAAATACAACAACATCACCCCAAAGTATAAGCTGAAATCACCAAATAACCAAATTTTGAACATATGATGACCAGAAAAATTTTTAGTTACGAATCACCAAACTTGCCCGATGTCAGACCGGCAACCCAAGATTCTCTATAGTCGCCAAAGCTAGTAATTTGCAAATCGATGTGAAATTGATGACCGCGGAGTAAATTTCCTCAAATTCACTGTCCAAATGCCGCTTAGTTTGAGAAAACATACCAGTCTACCATGTCAATCATGAAATTTAATCACTTTTAATATAACTAGTGCATTTTCAGACATTTTAAAGCACTTTTTCCAGATCGTTCGTTCGTTCGTGTCCACAAGTCCTTCGTAATGGCTTGTGGTGGTGTCAGGATTTGTTCAACTGTGTAAGCTGATCCGGGGCCGCGTGTATCTATGATACGGACGCTCCTAACATGGCCCGCGTTTTTTTAAGCTGGGGGCGGATTGGGAACAGTCTTTTTCCAGATGCCATGCAAGAAAGTAGTCCACCCTTTGATCTTTACGGCATCCAGGTTAGTGTTGTTTAAACAACCTGAAGGGACAGATCTTTTGTTTTAGTGAAGTTAACTCTTTTCAGAAGAAATATAAAATTAACTATAAATTTAGAGTGGAAATCATTCTATAAAGAGTGGAAATCACTCTGAAAAGAGTTACTTCACTGAAAAAGAGCTCTTCCTCCACAGTCTTTTAGTTCTTTTACATATATAGAGTAAGTCTTCTTCTATATAAAGAAAATACTTCATGATTGCTTGCATTTTTTAAATAATAAAATACCTATTAGCCCCTATGGAAGAACACAGTATCTATTTTTTTTAATTTTGAGTTTGATACAGCAATTGAAATTACAGATGAAAGTTTCTCAATTAAACAAAACAGTTTTGTCAAAAAAAAAATGAACATGGATTTTCTTCCCCCCCCCACCTCCTACCCCACCCCTAGTATAATGCAGTATTTACAAAATATACATCAAGTGCTTGTTAACACCAATCGTGCAGTATAAAATTTGTTCACAAAATTAAAAGTGCAAAGAGAGTGTCCCTAAAAATATTTAAAATACTGTTTTTTCACACAAACGTAAAGCTTTCCGTAAAAAATATTCCTATTTCAAAGGATTAAGCTGAAAATTATTTCATTTTGTCATTTTAAAAGTTATATCAACTTTAGAAAATATTTGAAAATATTGCATTATGCGGATAAACTTTCTATTTTGTAACATCTAAACTGCTCTAAATTGCACTTTTAGCTTACAAATCATACTAGAAACGCTTCAACCAACTAGGCTGTTTTTGCTTCGTAAATAGTCCGTGCAAAATAAGGTATGCCTGATGTAGTGTCTATTTTGCAGTATCTTTAATTTTGTGTTTTTAATTTACAATAAGCTATTAGGATTTTAATAATGACAGAAAAATATAATGTCTACACTTAAATTTTAAATATATATATATTCCGTAATATCTTAAATTGTTTTAAATAGTGAAAAACCGATCAATCAAACAATACAGTACACAATGTATGGGGAACATGGCATAATATGCACAGTAATTATTGGGTTGTACAGGCACCGGAGGTCGTGTTGTCTTCTTACACTGTAGAAAGTATGAATTGTATCCCTAAGGGAAAGGTAAAGAACATTTGCAAAAATGGACATATATTTTTTTTTTTAGTTAAACCAAAGTTTTAAATCCGGTTTTGTCCCCGCTAACGGGGGTGGCCAGATACACCTCACTCAGCAGTACTGCTGTGTGAGGATTTATTGGAAGACAAAAAGATAATGATCCCCCCGGTAGGCACTACATTCCGGTGATGGCAAAATCCACAATTTGGGCGATGGGCCTAGCCTTTGGACAACCACGCCCACCATGCAAGGCAGCATGTGCTGAATGGCTGCCATTAGCTCTCCAGAGCTGATGCCCTTGTAGGTAGATCTTCTTTTTCATTCTACCAGGGTAACCAGCTACCCTCCTCATCAGATTTCCTTAGAAACTCGATGGGGGTGTCAGTTTAACCGCCGACAGGTAGTACTGGTTACCAGGATACCAGTAGCAGGCCCTCAAAAGAAACCTGACCTGACACATCAAAATGGACATATACTAAAATATAAAAGGAATTTCATCTTTTGTTGTCTCTTTAGATGTTTGAATGTTACTGACAATTGTTTGACATGATAGCTTGTCCTGAATTGTGGTTTTTGGTATACAATGACCTTAATATTTTTTCTTGCAAAACAATGCCATTATGAAAACACCTCCAAGTGTGTCACCTTAGAAATCATTCAGTATATAGGGTAAAGATCTTGGCCAAAAGTTTTTCTATTAGACAACTTTGATCATGTCCTTCGGCAGCATATTATTCAGTTGAGTTGTGGGAGAGCATATTATTCAGTTCAGTTGTGGGAGAGCGTGGCCTAGCGGTTAGGGTGCTTGCCTCTGGCCGCAAAGTTACCATCAAAATTCCCGGGTTCGAATCCCGGTGGGGTCGTGGCACTTGCTGGGATTTATTCGGGTACTATCAATTCTGGATGGATTTGATCTGTATACCGTACCAGCTATTGATTAAATACAGAATACCGCTCTCCTCCATGGTTCACTTGGAATTGGGCAAATGGATCATGAAAGCATCCCGTCCTTCGGAGGGGACGTTAAGCCGTCGGTCCCGCGTACAGAGAGTCACAACTGTACATGTACATCGCAGTCAGTGTCGAATAAGAGTAGGGTGTAAACCCCGGACTGTTCCCAATCCGCCCCAGCCTCAAATAGCGGGCCATGTTAGGAGCGTCCGTATCATGGATACACGCGGCCCCTGATCAGCACACTAGCTGAATAAATCCTGACACCACCACAAAGCCATTACCAATGACTTGTGGATACGAGCAAACAAACAAAAATTCAGTTGAGGTTCCGAGTCGGTAACAAAACCACATTTTTAAATTTCCAAATACCAAGATTACCCAATTTTTGCCATAATTCTATCTTATTTGTAGCAAATTATGTCCCCTTATGTACAAAATGTCAATATTTCAAGTCTAGGATGATTGTTTAAACAAAAAAACACTAGTTTCTGTTCTCTGGCAGATAGCGGCACCATGCAGCCATATCTCTTGGCACCCCCTCCTGTACATGTAGAACCACCTACTTTACCTTTCGATAGGCCTCCAGACCATTCGATGGTGTATACACTGCACAAAAGTCTGTTCTTTTCCAGTTTCCCAGATTTGTTGTCAGTTTCAATGACCATCTGCTAACGGTAGTCCATAGTAAGAATACCACCGTCATCAATGTTGACTGCATAGGACATGGTTTCAGATTTGACTTACGTTTTACTGCCAACAAATATAAAAATGTGAAGGAACTTTAACAATGAAACAAACATTTTTTCTAGGATAAAATTTTGTGTAGAATCCAAATCTGAATTCAAAAATGCAAAATGTTGGATGCATTCCAAGAAATTGCATTTAGGGGTTGCTGATAATTGCATCTTATTTTGCAGTTAGACAAAAATTTAATACTATATTCTTGTGGGAATATGTTTTGGGCATAATCAAATACCTTTTCAACAGTGTCACCCGTTGTTTTTTTTTCCCAATCTTAGGTCAAATTTGGATTCTGCAAATTGAAAAAAAAATCTACAATTTTAGACAGGGACTTGTTCTGGGCATAATTAATTCAATTTTCAAGCTTATACCTCTTTTAGTTTTCTTGTACGTCCAATTTTATTAAACAACGCTATTTTTTTCACGCAATGGAAAAATCGGGTAGGGGAAACATTTGTGTATTTTTGGAATTACTCCTATACTTAAAATGGAACCAAGTCAGGTATCAATTTGAAGTTTATTAAATTCTGCATAAATTGACAGGTAAATTATCACAGGACATGTCTAATGGTTGTGGTGCACAAATTATGAAATAAATAAAAAACAAGTACTTGAATCTATACATTAATACTTTTAACTGACATATCTATGCATATTGTAGCCTCTGTAAGTATACAAAATTTTTTTTTCTTTTCTGGAGCTCAAAATTGGCCTAAAATAGCCCTAAAATCTGACAAATCAAGAGAAAAGATGGACATTTTTTACAAACAAATTTTCTAAAAAAAAATTTGCCAAAATTGATAAATTTGGGCTAAAAACAGGCTGATTTTACATGATTTTTGGAAAATCTAAAAAAAAAAAAATTCTGCAAAACTGTAAAATCGGGGTCGGTCGGGCCCGTAAAACAGGGTTTTTATTTTCGTCGCCTTAGCACAACTACATGCTATGATTTCAGATTTGAAAAGCCCGGTTGCTAAAACAATTTATGTGTACTTATCATTCCATCATGAAATACCCATGGACAAGTCTGCAGTTGTGCTAAATACCAGTTTTCTATCTTGTGTCAGGGCAGGGGGTAGGACATGATCTGCTCGATTTGGGCATTGGGGATTTCCATGCCTAAGAAAAATGATGCTCTGTGGACAAGTCTGTTTTGCTGACTTATTGTTCAATGGACCATATCTTGAGAACCACTTAACCAAAATGAACGATTTTTTCAGGCAAGATTGCTCAATCAGCTACCCATTCTTCATGATAAAATAGTGGAAAAATACCACTTTCATTTTGGGTAAAGTTTTTATTGGGCCACACTGTAAATTGTAGGATCTCTAATGTTTTAATAAGAATCTACCTAATAACACTCATAAAATCACTATTTACCAATTATAGAATCCAATTCTTAATGACGCCGTATGAAGATAAGCTTCTGCTGCTTCTGTCTCTGCTGCTGCTTTTGCTTCTCTTGCTGCTGCTTCTTCTGCTGCTTCTGTTGCTGCTTTTGCTTCTGCTTTTGCTGCTATTGCTGCTGCTTCTGCTTCTTCTGTTGCTGCTGCTTCTGCTTCTGCTGCTGCTTTTGCTGCTGCTTTATCTTTTGCTGCTGCTGCATATGCTGCTGCCACTGCTTTTGCTTCTGCTACTGCTGCTGCTGTTTGCCACGTCTGTTCTAATTCTTGCTGCCCTTTTGCCATGGCTGCTGTTTTTCGTTACTATACTGTGTCCATAATCTGTAGTATGAAAGCAAATAAGATCGAAATGAAAAAGTGATCAGGTATATAACTAATGTTTTAAAGAAATGGTGATGCATTGTCATTTATTTATTGGGTAAATAATATGTCCAAGGTTGGAAAACAATTAAAAATGTACAGTTTATCTGGTCAATTTCCTTTGAGGGCTTGCTACTGGTATCCTGGGACCATACTATCTGTTATCAGTGCCGAGTTGGGTCGGCGATTTTTCCCCCCTTTGGTGTCTAATGAAATCCGATGAGAGTGGTTACCCTGGTATAACTTAAAAGGGTGTTAGCTCTGAGTGCTAATGGCGGCCATCCAGCAACTGTTTCTATCATGCTGCTTGCATGGTTTGGCCGGTTGCCCAAAGAGCTAGACCGACTGACAAAAACTAAACTGGAATGGCATCGAAAGGGCATCCGGTAATTAATTTTTTGCACAGCTTAAACCTCAATATAGCACTGGTAATTGCAACACCCTGTTAGTGGGGACAAAATTTGATTTAAACTTTGGATTTACTTTACTAGATGAGGAGACGCAGTCTTAATATGAGAAATTGAAAAAAAAATAGTAAAACATACTTTCAATAACAACAATGATCTTACCCTTTATTTATACCTGACGGAATACAAAATTCACTTTCAATTTTTAGTCAGTATTTGGAAAAGGGGCAAAACTGTCCTTTAATTTTGTGATTTTTTCTGACAATAACAGTTGTGAAATTCCCATATTGTCCACAATCTAAGCATTCTCAGTATCCTTATTATTAAGCCAAAATCAATTCACATTTCATTCTTTTTGATTTTTAAGTTGCTTGGGTCACGATAATCCGTCGATAGATTTTTTCATTTCATATAAATGAACTTTCATCACTGTTACGTCAAATATCATAAAAATAAAATAACTGGGTCACCGAACTCGTTTTGAGAAAATTCCGATTAAAAAAAACACCTATTTTTTCCAAAAATTTGTACACACGTCTATGAAAAATTCATTTTTTCAGTGGACATTTTTGAATATTAAAAAAAATCAGTTCGATAACATTTTTGGCCAAATTTTAATAAAAGTTGCGCACTAACAAGATCTGTCGACTTCTGAAGAAAAAAGTTAGGTCACACAGAATTTTTCTGTTATTTTAGAAATGAACGGCGTTTTTTAGTAGTCTAAATACCAACGCGTATATTGAGGTGCGTAAAATGCCGCAAGTGTCACGCATGGCAACGCTTAAGCTGACACGCGAACCAAAACAGGCACGCACACTGTGCGCACGATTAAAACTTAATGAGCATTGTATTTTTTTTTCCCTCTTTGTAATTTTTTAATATTGATATGTTGTTGCGATGTATAAAAGAATATACAAAAGACTATGGTAAGAAAAGGGAAGAAAAATTTTATGGAAAGGTGAGAAGGGAAAGCAAGTGCGTGTCCAGAAAAAAATTTTTTGTTTTTTTTTCAATGATTTTGAATGCATTTTAAGCGTGTAACCTCTCTTCCTGAAACCATTATTAGCTGGACGAATACAGGCCTATTCTTCTAACATTTCTGAATACTGTTGGTCAAAGAAATTTGTTCCTTTTATGAAGTTAAATTACTGAAAGTTGGTCATTGGGAACGTTTAAAAAAAACATGAGCATGGAGATCGCTACGTCGTCTTTTTTATGCCAAGTTGTTCGGCCATGCACTATGCTGCAATGGTCCTGGACCACAATTCTGTGGATTTGGTTGAGAGGAGAATCACAGCTAAAATGTAAATAAGCCCTTAGTATATCCAGTTGGAATAGGTGATTGCATCACCTTCAATGTTTTAAAATGATATGAAGTTCCAAGTAATGAGTCAAATTCTTCACACGAAAGATAATCAACATCCCTTTTTATTTTACGGTTCATTTCCTGCCGTAAGTTACCTGAATTATCCTTAATTAGTAAGTAGCCCGTTTCCATTAAAATTACATGATTGCTGTTGGAATACTGAAAAAAATGTCTTATATCTACTGAAAATGCCAAATTAAAATGTGATCTTTTTTAAGATATTCACTGGATTTTACACACGGATACGTGTTTTAAAATTTACAACCGGAAAATTCGGTAAAATGACGTGTATTTCCTTCCACGGAAACCTATATAAGATCATATTACTCATCAAGTTTTGCATTTACACTCTCTATAATACCTCTCGAGTGAAAGTTGTTGGGAAGGAAAACAAAATACTCTTGCCCTCCGAGATTTCATTAGACAGTTCTGAGTCCTGACATAGAAATGATAAAGACAACACACTTCCGATACTACAACATTGAAAAAGTCTTGTTGAAAAAAATCCGGCCGAAGCTTCTGCCTTATTTTCGGAACGAAAAAAAGAAGGATATCTTAGTTACTGATTGCCCCCGGTTTTTTTAGTAGCAATGATCTTTGACTCCAAGTTTGTTTCAATAATGCATTAAATTCTTTGAACAACAAATAGGCCTTACTGCATGTATTCATGGAACAGTAAAAGCCAAGCGTGGCTTGCTATATTCGGAAGGTCGCCACAGCGTACGGCTTAAGTTGGGTGGTTTTTACGCGCGTGGACAGCTAGGAAATGCAAGTCACAATATTTGGCAGAATATCTGCTGGGAAACGGTGCGCGCAGCTAAGTGACCCAATCACCTTAAAGTGACATTGAGGAGGATTTGTTTGGGGGATACAAATTGCTCTCAAATTGCACTTGATCGGAAGTAGACCACCTACTGAGCAACGTTTCAAAGGTTTATTGGACAAACAAGCACCGAAGGAAAAACACAAACCTGGTTTTGAACTTGCACCTCTGACTATCTTAATGTCCCCATAGAATTACCGTGCTTTGAGTTTCTGTCGGCACGACAGAAAGTACTTAATCCACACTCTTATTACATAAAGATGCGTATTAGGGCTTATTCATTTAAGGTTGTGGTCTAATTCATGGAAAGCATTCCAAATATGCAAAAAACCAGGGTTCGAAAAATTGCGGGGCGGCGTCTTTATGGAATCTCATGTCTCTTTTAAGTGTTAGTTGTAAGGATAGTAGGAAACATTTTGGTTTCAAAAATCAGAATATTACTAACTTGAAATTAATTGGTACAAGTCTTAATTGTTCTAGTGATGGAAACCACAAAAAATGTAGGATTGGCACAATTTCCTATCATGCATTAAATATTGCAACAAAAAGATAACAATTGAGCTACATTCATTTGTCAAAAAAAAGGAATATCCATCTTTTTCTGGATGAAGGAATTAGTTGGAGCTTTAGTCAAATTGGTGAAGTTGACACATCTGTGAATTTGCTCATCACTGTTACTGTTTTTGTTAATTGATTTAAAATAAATTATTCTCAAGTGACTAAATAACCACTCTAACGTCCCTTCATTTTGAGCCTTTGTGCAGAAAAGTGGGAGTTGTTAATTACCCAGGGCTTGGATAGTTTTATCCTTCCTCATAAAGATTCATATCATTGATTGTTAAGAGTCATATTCTTGCTATCTCAAATATTTAGTGGAAAAAACAAGAAACCTGACTCACTCACTCATTGCTAGCCCTAGGAACGGAGTTTCCGTACCTGACCTTCGGCACCTTTTTTCTGACACACTATGAATTCAGAAGAACCATTAACGGAATAAAACATATTACCCTCAAAAATTTTGATTAAAATATTATTTCTCTATCATTTGAGAAAAGATTTCTCACGGGAAAAGTACTTTGTTCTGATAAAAGAGAGCAGGGGACTTTCCTAGTGTTTTGCACGTTGCACCTGTAGATTGCACAATAGGGTACGTGGGGATTCCCCAAGACGGTTAACTTAGAAACTGATGAGTCACACTTGTTTATGCTAAGATCAAAACATGTTGAGGGTAGGTCATTCCCCCATAAAGTGATATATGTGAAGTTATGTAATTCAGATGATGTTAATTTATGTGAATTCCAAATTGGTTCAGCTAGAGCAAGGTTATGGTTATGCATGGTGCTGTGGTAATGTCTATTGTAAGACTCTTCTCGGGACTTGTGAAGTCCAGTATATAATTGAGAGTTGAGTTATAAGTTCTCGCCACCAAGCAACCTCCAGTAACAAGTAGCTGTTTTTTAATCTAACAATAATGGTAGATTGAGTTCTACATAGAACCAGGATTTAATACTTTGGAAGCCGCCGGAGCTTGATAGCTGAGATTGTCTGCTGTGTCTTTTAAGCCAAAGAGATTCCAGTTTTGGAATCAAAAAAAAGGGGATTCCAGGTTGTGGTCCTATATGAGGACCGAGCGACAGACTGATGGTGGTATGATACCTGGATTTTACTTATTGTGGAACTTGAGTGTCGTCGAGGAAAGCCCCATCCTCGGAAATGCTGGACAAATTATCCTTCAAGACGCAGAAGATTTTGCATGGAATATACCACGGATATTTATGTGAACTTATGCCGCTGTCATTTTGGAGTCTCTGCTGTGGAGGGACGTATCAATAGTTGAGCTGCAATGATTTCAACACAGGACACTTGAGAACTCTAAGTATAATCTAATTGTGTGTGTAAGTTTACTATGTAATTTGTTTAGGGACCTCCAAATTCTTGAACCAGCTGATTTTAAAATCCTTAAATCTGTTTTTAGTATAAATTTTAGATCACTTGGCCAAGGCTCATTATATTTGTGTTTTTGAAGGTATTTCTGACCTTTGACGTCTACAAGACAATATAACATGTCAGAAAAAATGTGTCATATGGGTCACGGTGTACTGAACTCCCCTAGGCACAGTATAACAAATATTTTTATGATTCATCATGAAGATCTTAGGCATGTTCGACGAATTGGTTGTTAAGTCTCTTGGTAAATCATGGGTAAGCAACAGTCATTGGTAAGCTCGTGAGTAGTGACCATCTAACACTCATTGTTTAAGCGAACAACGAGTAGCAGCACCGACTATTTACTTTTTAAGAAATCTTAGAAGTAGCACTCTACTTGCGAGCGAGCGTCGTTGGTATGGCCGGTGTGAACTTGCTACTCCAACGTCCATTTAAGGGTGCGCATCGTGACGTGTCGTAACGACCTGCGGGTCCAACTTACTTCCGTAGCGTTGATACCATAAACGAACGCGCCATTTAGTTTGTGTGTTCCATCACTTTGCCAGCGGTCTTGTGCTTGTCTGTAGTACTGTTACTTGTTTTTTTTCCAATTTTATTTGATATGGCATCATCAACTAGTAGTACAGCCCCGAAAACAAGCGAACAAACGTAAACCACACTATCCGAAAGAGATTGCAAGCGTTAATTTCGAGATCTGGAAGATCGAGATTTGCACCGCGTGCAATATAAAATTAGTGAAGACAGCTCAAAATAGGGAGTTTCCTTTTCGCGATCACGTGCCCGTTGTACGGCAGCCTCTGTCCCATGTTGGTTATGCCACACAGCGTAGGTGCCAAGTATTTTGAACAGTTTGTTGAAAAAGAAAATCCCAACATATTTTTTATTGAAGAGAAATTAATATCGATCGGTATTCCAATCTAAATAAGTACATATTCATTGTTATTGGTGCGAGATTAGAACTTTATTGATTGTATTAAGTGATAATCGTGACATAATCATAGCACGAGCGAATCAAAAAGCTAAAAAATTTTTCGTAAACTGCCACTGCACGTAACTCTGTCTCTGTGGGGAGGACCACATTTCTTTGATGATGCAGACCTTTGTTTTGATGATGTCAGGTTTGGGCTGGAATCACTTCTTCACTGATTTGTGTATGGAGAGATTTATTGGCATTTCCCCAGCGTTACTGCCAAATCATCTGTCGATGAGTAACGAAAAACAGAAGCCAAAATAATCGCTTTTAAAAAACACACTCCTGCTTGAGGATTCCCTTTTTGGCATTGTTTACAATGGGTTGAGTTTTTTCCCAGGGTTTCCGGTCAGCTCGAGCGGCGCGCTACTTCCGCTATTTACCAATGAGGATGAAGTCCGCTCGCTGGTAACTTTGAAAGGGTATCGTTTTACGTTCCGTGGGACGTCGTCGTTGTAAGAGGCGCGTAATGAGGATTAATTAATTTTTCGTTGTACCGCTCTCTCGAAAGTAGGCCACCTTCTGAACACACCTCTTGTGATCCATTGCAATCGAGGTGAACTGGATGGAGGTGGATCTATTGCTGGCCCCTGACCGAGAGTCGGAGGCAAATATCGTTACCCCCCACGCCCTCCAGTTATTTGTTCATTGATTGGGTTAAAAGTGAAGTTTGAGACTACTTAAAAAAAATAGACCGAGCCTATGCCTTAACTGAACTATCTAGCGTTGTTGATCCTCTTAGCCAGGAAAGTCCACTCCATTTACGATGTCAACGCCTTTCTCTGCACGCAAACTAACAACCGTAACACTGAAATCCTACCGAACTGCTACAATAGATTTTTTTTTTTTTTTTGTGTTTTCGCATACAGCTCGCCGCCTTTTGGTTTCCTTTTAACCAGCATAAATGAGAAACTGCGCCACTAGCAAGTCAAGTATTGATCAGCATTGTCGATAGCATTGCAATCACCATCACCTCACCGGCCTTATTTCCTTATACAACCCTCAAACACTGACCCGACCATATTTTGTCTTCTCACTATCCGTGCAATCGATGAATTGTGTTAATTAGTCGATTACATTACGAATACGAAATCGCTGAGTTGCAGAAGGTTTTTCAACAGTGTTATTTTATTGGATGCAGGCGTGTTGTTGTTACCAAATGTAAATTAAGCCTCCATCACTGTGGCAAAGTCTAATCAATTTAGATCAATAACTAATGTGCACATGATCATAATGTTTAAAAATTCCAGAAAAGCTTTACGTCATCAATCCACGTCCATGGTTCAATTGATCACACAAAAAAACCGATAAAGGAACTGGTAACACATCAAACCAAATGAAGTAGGTGCCTATTGGAACTCTCATACATATTTTAAAGAGCATCCTTCCTTTTGTTGAGCAATTTCTTCAACCTTCTGACATACTATACTCATTTTCCACAATGCAAACGCAATCTTCAAGTATATCATGGTGGCCATCTTAGACATGGCAGACATCTTTGAAATAAATAAAAAAGGCTCCCTTCACCAACTTTTTTCAAAAGTTCGGACGATCAACTGCTTTATTTTTCTGTGGCTCAGCAGACTTTTATTAGTAGTGACAAACATCGTGGGCTTAAAAATAATTCCTTTAGATTTTCAAAAATACACTGTAATGGGGGTTGTTATCAATGGTTGTAACCCATTTAAAGGTTTATTTTCAAATCAAAAGGACTTATTTAAATAAGATTATTACACCCTCAGGAATATTCTGAACATATCAGTGCTATTTCTTGGCAATTCCCTATTTACCGAGCTTTTCCCTAGGAAATAGATTTGACTGTTTCCCTACAACCCCGTCCCCAGAGTCCACGTGAGGTATAAACACAAATACTACATGGTTATTATAATCGGGAAATGGGCACACTATTTTCCCTCTGTACTTCTGTCTACCCTGCCTATCACCCCTCAACCCCTTCGGTGTTCGTGGTATAGAAGACCCTGAGCCAGTACCTCGGAAAATATTGTGCCCTATTCCCTCTAATCATGTAGTATTGGTAACTGTTTACAATGGATTTATTTTTTAAGTCTAAAAAAAGTTTTTTCACGAATAACGTCCTTTAAGACTTAAAATAAATCTAAGGAAGTAAGAGAATTGAAGGTTCGCCACTTACCACAGACCGACATGCTCAATGCTTGGTCTCTTGTGCCACTCTACATCCCAACCCCACCGTCTTTATATCAATTTGGCGATTGTTTTGGACGTCAGCAGAATTTGGTGGACGCCTCGTTGTTAGTCTATCTATTCTTCCAAATAATGGCATGTGTTGACAGCCCTTAATGGAGATTAGTTGTCCATAAGTCCCCCAAGCACCACACCCCAAAAAAAACCCAATAAATAATGTCATATTAGTGAAAGTACCAATCTTTCAAGATTCGGGTGCCATCCAAGGATCGATGCCCAGCACCGTTGCATTGGTAATTGTGGCAATCAAGTTCTTTTGCTAAACCAAAATCGGTTAATTTCAAACCCTTGAGCTGTAAGCACATAATTGGGTTGGGCGATTGACATCCTTGTGTACGATCCCCCATTGTTCGTAGATATTCAATTGGGCGGGCAACTTGTGCTAACCAATCACCAAATTGGTTTGTTGGTAGACGCTTTCCATTTCGTTTATCAAGATAATCTCTGAGGGAACCACCAGAACACAGTTCGAGTATCAGGCAGAATTCTGGTTTTCATCAACTACCCCCAAAAGCTTCACAATATTAGTGTGGTTTAGTTTGGACATTATTCTAGCTCATTGGAGTCCAACTTGTTCATTCTCTTGGCGGCAACTTCTATACTTGTGAATATTGACTTCTTCCATGTTGCTTGGTATACTATACTGAAACCACCTTCACCCAATTCTTTCCCAAATCTGATATCTGATCTCTTGATTTTTGAAAATGACATATTCCTGGTGGATGATTCTGTGGGAGAAAGTTTTAATTTGTTTTAGGTAATTTGTACTTCACATTTATGTTTTAGTGTCAAATTTATTTACAGTGTTTTGGGTTGCTAAGATTTTG
The DNA here is from genome assembly GCA_023653785.1 of Ophioderma brevispina. Classification (NCBI taxonomy): domain Eukaryota; kingdom Metazoa; phylum Echinodermata; class Ophiuroidea; order Amphilepidida; family Ophiodermatidae; genus Ophioderma; species Ophioderma brevispina. Next base: position 36,084 of record JAMKCH010009418.1, on the reverse strand, counting down.
CTGACAAATAGAAGAACAGAGACCGAAGTGAGTGAATGCATCTGTATCCCGTATGAACAATTTAATTTCACAGCTCAATTTTCCATCCACATTATATATATCCAGATAGGATTATTAAGATCAATACAAGAAATAGACAAAACCTCCCAGTTCCAACAATTATTTATTTCATGACCAAGAAAACCTCACGGTCCATTAAACCTCCTGGTCAAAAAATCTCTTTGGTTATCTTCAACATCAAACCAGGAAAACCTTGTAGTCCCTTGCATATATATAGACCAAGGAAAACCTCATGGTTCCAACAATCATTTATTTCCTGACCTCTCAGTCCATTATCCAAGGTAATACTATTAAATTTATAATAAATCAAGAAAACCTCTTAGGGTCATTCCATGCCAAAACACCAAGGTGTGGAACCCACCCTCTCAGATTTTGTTCAAATTACTGTTAAAGGTACGTTTTAATTGTCCTACAGAGGAAGTCAAAAGAAAAAATTCAAATTCCATTTCGTTTCGAAGTTACGGGCACTTGAAGCTTTATGACTCAGCCCAAAATTGAGCTTTTTCAGAAGACCATGATTTGATGTAGCATCTTTGGTGGTCTTTTTCTCAGTAATTGAACAATGTGAGATCTTCATTTTTCTTGTTAGCTAGGTCTAACAAGTCTCCTGGAGAAAAAAAAAAATTATGTTTCATTAAAATTTCATGGGAGGTTAAAATATGGCCCCTTGAATTATTTGGAATTGATTTTTGCAGGCCTATAAAATTGTGATTTGGTACTAGAAAAACTTTTTAATGCTATTTATATAATCAGTAGTTGCCACTTACAAAACAAGTAGAATTTCTTGGGTCTCCTACTAAAAATAGGCCCAAATAGTTGCCCAGCTGCAAAATAGACTAAAATTGGACCACACAAAGAGGGTGCTAAGTTTGCGCGTACACCTGATATGAAGTTCTAACATTGAAAAAATATTAGCATACTATAACAATCATTATGATATAAGTTTGGTTTTGTATTTTTGATGTCTCATAGAAAAATTGTGGATTGCATGTAAAGCAAAGTTTGTCTCATTATGGTTTAAAAGTTGCAGAATTCAGAAACCTTTACCTGAAAAAGTACAAAATACTAAGAAAATTTTGAACTGGGTCACCCAACATGTCATGTAGGAATTGTTTGGGACATGTTTTGGATGATAATGATTACATCTAAAGTGGTCTGTAGTGATGGAAAAATATCCAAAATACTTAATACTGAATCACAATTTGATAGGCTTGCAAAAATCACAAAAATCAATTCCAGACAGTTCAAGGGCCACTTTTGACCCTCTGTAAAATTTACTGTAACATAAAAAAAAAATTATCCAGAAGACTTGTTAGACCTGGCTAGTTAATAGTCACAAGAAAAATAAAGATCTCACATTGTTAAATTACTGAGAAAAAGGCAACCAAAGATGCTACATTAATTCATGGTCCTCTGAAAAAGCTAAATTTTAGGCCGAGTCGTAAAACTTTGATAGACCTTAACTTCAAAATGGAATGGAATTTGAATTTTTCCTTTTGACCTCCTCTGTAGCACCATAAAATGTACCTTTGCCTACAAAAAAAATCTGAAAGGGTGGGTTCCACACCTTGGTGTTTTGGCATGGAATGACCCTTATAATAGTTATCTTCAACATAAAACAAGGAAAATCTGGTGCATTGCATATATAAATTGACCAAGAAAATCTCTTAAACCCATGAAGGAAAACCCTTAGATACAATACATATGAAATAAATTTAAAAATTATTTCCTATCTGGCAATTTGAGCAAATTAAAGGTGTATTTTGTGATTCCAGCACCTTCTGTTTTATTCAATGTTCACTAGATATCCTTGAGAACAGCTTATTCACAACTTTTTAGCCAATCCCAACTTTGCAGTTTTATGTTATGAGCAAATGCTCGTTTCCCACAGTCCCGTAGCCCACTGTGCTATAATTTCTGTCTGTTTATGGACAGAAAATACAAAATTGTGGATCTCTTAAACACACAATCAAATTTGCACGTGAGATTTGGCACACATGGATTACTAATGTGAACAGTTCAGATGATAGGAAAATCTCAATTTTCATTTTCTGACATTTTTTACCAAAAAAATTTCAAGTGAGTAAAACCTAAAAAAAAAAAATTATGCGGTCAAAAACCAATTTTAAACATAATGTGCGCGGTCTTCTGAGACAAACTTGTTTTTTTCTTGGCCTAATATGAAGATAAATAAATTGATATAAATACCAAATTTCTGCAAACCCTCCACTAAAAAAAATAACCACATGCACACTACCTGCCATAAATGATAAACAAATATTAATGGAAAGGGCAACTTTAGTGCAGATTAAAACAGAAATGGTTTAACCTTTTAAGTTCTGATTCTCAAAATTAAGACCTAAACAAATACTGGGTGGGAGGGTGGAAAAATCTTTGGATAAATGACAGTTCCAACCTACATGCATGAAAACAGAATGCATTTATGCAACAGGAACTTCAAGGCAGTTTATTAGCATAAAGATAAGCCTGATCCACGTATCCATGTGAACCCTGCCCTTCCGCAATCGAGGAATGTGTTATAATTAGATAAAACTTCTAAAAATGGTATTATCATAAAGCACACATGATAAGGACATGAAGGTTAAGAATCTTTCATTGTTTCGTCAAAGAACTTGTAATTCTGTGTCCAAAATTTACCTCTTGGTTTCCAGTCGCCGTTTTGTTCCACGTCGCCTTTTGTTCCACATCAGCATCAGTGCTTTTCAGCTGCGCAATCAAAATGGCGCTTGTTTGCATTTGCTTCCACAGCGCTTGCGCTGTGACGTGCTTTTTAGTTAAAGGCACTATCAGTAATTTGCTAAATCAGAAAATCTAGAAAATCATCAAAAATCAGATTTTTGCATGTCTGTAACAAGTATAGGTATTCTAACACACCCTGCAAGTTAAAAGACAAAAGCAACCTAATCATGACAAAATCAGAGATATTTAGTCATTACTGTCCATACAGACACTACAGCATGTAATTGAATGGAGATTCATATCTTTGAACACTGCCGTTTTTGTCCTTTTCTGTCAAAAAATAACAGACTTATTATTCTATTATTCACTTTTAAGCTATTCCTGCAAATTTCAAATATTTTTATTATTCTTTGGGTGGGTCACTGATAGTGTCTTTTAACTGATTAGCTCCTGCTGGATTGTGTAAACTTTTAATTGTTTTAAACTTGCCAGCTTAGCTTTTGCACTTATTGGTAGAATGATTATGTAAATATTCAAAGTTCATTTGTTACACGACATGCAGCTGGGTTCAAATATGGGAGCTGTCACTAAAAGGTGAACTTGTCCAGTACCAATTGTAATCATATGGGGGAGGGGGGATCCCAGGAGGGTGAAAGGAGTATACCCACTCATTTGTTGATGGAGAAAATTTCATGTGTTATCAGCTCAAGTGTTAAAGTTGTGTATGATTGAGAATGTCTTTTAATCCCCCTGGCCTAAGGGGCATGGGGGATTTTTTGACAGCATAGTCCTTTTGTGTGTGTTCCATCTTGGTCAGGTTGTTGGTTATAGGTCAACTGGTTTTTTTTTGTATCTCTGGACAAATGCTTGGAACTGGTTTTTTTTTTTGTATCTCCTGGACAAATGCTTAGGCCAATTGCAGCCGAACTTGATCAGAAGAACCACTGGTCCAAGATTCATATGTGGTGCATTTTGATTGTGGTGAGAGGTCATGACCTTTGACCCCATTCTCTTGCTTCCTGCCACGGTTTTTGTCAATATGTAGAAACATTTTCTCTTCTAAAGAATTTCAAAAATAATCATGCTATACATGAAATGGTATAGCAATAAATTCCTTTGTATATTTTTGACTTTGCAAGTTATTTTTCACCCATTCATGAAATCATACAACTTGACCCCCAGCACAACCTGTCTATCTATTGGCATCTAAATACATATGTGGTATTGTTTTTTTATGAAATAGAAATACTATGATCACGTGTGCTAAATTGGGGTCTTAAAGGTGCAACGAGAGATTTCAAGTCATCCATATTTTCTGTGATGTAGTGATTTCATATAGATTAGACACTCAATAGATTCTCTACCTTTTATTTGGTTACAGAAATAACTTAAAATGAATACAAAAGGTGATTTGTATATGCTTATTATTTCAATAGAAAACATAGGCTGAATTTCGTATTTGCTCCTATTCGAAATTAGAAATTTCACAATTTTTTTTACCAAAGAAACAGTTCTCAGCTTAATCCTTACACATGGGGATATTTTTGATATAAAGCTTTACACCAGTGCCAAAATCAGAATTTTCACATTTTGAAATCTCTTGTTGCACCTTTAAGGCCTGCACATACCTGTACCACTTCCCTATGTCAGTTTCCCCACTTCAGGGAAGCGACTAAGCTGAAAACAACATTTTTTCATCAGGATCCTAACATTTGACCAATGTTTACAATATTCTAGCCTTGCTTCATGTCCAATGACATGCTTTTGTTGGTAACAATGCACGTTGCCTGGGTAAATATATATATATATGTACTAGGGTTATAAATAAGAATCCTGTTCTTGAAGTTTGTCCAGGTTCTGACCTTTTAGTTACACGGCTACTGCCCTCATAAGGTTTAAGGTCATCCTGGGGCAAAAAAATATCCAATGCTCAGATTTTGTTGAAATGGTGTCAAATTATTGCTCTGGTCATAATGAAGCAGAAAATGCATTTTAATTCTTTGGGTGATGGCATGCTCTGTATGCAGTTTTGAGGTCAAGTTTTGGTGACCTCTATAGACTATGCATAGACCCTTGTTACATTTTGCCCACAGTAATTATGCAATAAAATACCAAACATGGTCAAATTGTTTGTCTTGCCTTATTTTATGTTTTATGTTAAAGTTTTACCCCAAATGACCTTGAACCTTAAGGTGGCTGTGAAGTCAGGAACTTAGTCAAATGGCCAGTTTTTAGTTATTTTCATGTTTAACGGCATTAACATGTTTTCTTTCCACATATTTTAACAGAATCTGTATATATTTATTTTTTCCTCATATTTTGTTCATTTTACTTTTACTATGTTACGCATTTTTGACCAAAAACAATCACATGGGCTGAACTGCAAAAGGGCGGGTAATTTTGCGTATTACGCAATACGCGTCTGTGCTATTCGGCGCGCGCGATGTAATGAGCGCATCAGAAACGCCTTGATGCATCGATTCGATATGACGCATACACATGGTAACCTGTATGCAATTGTAAAATGGTTGCCCACGTGAGATGCTTTTGCAAACAGAATTTTAATTTCACGATTTGAGCCTCATAAATTGTTGAATTTTGATCATAAGTATCCAGATGAAGTAATTTAACCTGGTGCAGAAGCAGTATGAAGAATAAGAGATGAAACGCTCGTGTTTTGGAATAAGGCTATATTTTGTAGCAAAACAGGACAATATTTGGACAAAGTAACGATTTTCTCTGTGTTCACTTTCGGAGATAATTCGTGATTTTCGGTTCCCAGTTACTCGAAATCCATATCAGCAACAGGTAAGAAATAAAATGCATCATATAGAGCAAATCAAAATCTAGGGTCGGTATTTTTTAGTTTTTCATTTTTGGTTAAAAATCGTGATTTATGTCAACCTTTGAACAATCTTGGCGTTGTTCCAAATTTAAACGCGCGGATTTTGGCCTTTTTTGGCAAATAATTTGATAAATAGTGCAGAATTTGAAAAAAGGGGAAATACCGACCCTAGAACTATGACTCTGGAATACAAAAACAAACAAGGCACGAACAAGGAACATAGCATTTCTATATTTTTCTATAGGGAACCAAAAAAAATGAGTGAAAATCACCATTTTTTATGATTTTCTCAAAAAATACATATTTTGGGGAAAAATATTATCTTATTTGGATTCCTTGAGTCATTTCATTCTCAAATATGTGTACTTTTATATATGTTGGAACAACAATTAAGAAGATATGGCAAAAAACAGTTCCTTTGAATTCCTGACTTAACAGCCACCTTAAAGGCACTATCAGTGATTTGCTAAATCCGAAAATCAAAAAAATCATCAAAAATCAGGTTTTTGCATGTCTGTAACAAGTACAGGTATCTAACATATCCTGCAAATGGTAAGGCCATGCAGGAGAAACCTAATAAGGACAATAAGGACAAAATCGGGCAAATTAGTCATTACTGTCTGTACGGACACTTACTACAACACGTAACTGAATGGAGAGTCATATCTTTGAACACTGCCGTTTTCTTCCTTTTTTGTCAATTCTTCATTTGGAAAAAGTAACCTATGAGGATTCTGCAGACTTATCCTTCACTTTTAAGGTATTCCTGCTAATTCCAAATATTTTGACTCTTTGGATCAATCACTGATAGTGTCTTTAATAGGGCTGTACCTGTTTACCTAAAGCTCAGAACCTAGATATTAAACTATACCTTTTTTAATACTTATAATGAACTTGAAATTTGGAAAATACACAATGGCTTGAATTTTAAGAAATTTGTCATTTTATGTTTTCAAAAATTTGAAATTTGGCAAGATCTTCAAACACTCTGAACCATTAATCATTTAAGACTGTTTACTAGGTGTAGTCAACTTTTCCTATGCCTCTACTTCTACAACTCATTCGCAAAACTATTCTGCTATCTTCAGGAGATAGCTTATAAACAGGGTACTATAAATACTGCAGCAATCACTATGAGCCAGAAAAGTCTCAATTCCCATTGCACAGTTCAGTAACTTTCACTTACCAGTGTATTAAAATTATACACCCCCTGGTTTTGGGGTATGATATATGGTACCCAGATCACACAAGGTCAGTTCATGTCAATACATGTACAAGTACAATCCACTGAACTGTGTCCTTGGTGGATGAGCATATTGCAACTCATAGTGAATGTATCTGTGGTAGCATGTATGATTGCCCACTCGCAGTAGCTTATTCCCAGGTGGAACATTCCACACAAAGAGGATTCCAACACAGCAAGATGACTGCAAAAAGCTTGTACATAAGAAACTCATCATACACATTATACTTATTTCCCATTACAGAGCATCTTAGTAATACTGAATAAGATACTTGTCAAGTCCAAACATCTCTGATATTTACTTCTCAATCAGCGCATCTAACTAATGGCGAGATGATAATCATTCACTTCCCGAATTCCCGTCTCACTTAAGACGGCCGAGCAGTGCATTTGAAGTCACCAGGGAGATTGTGGCAAATTTAATTTAGGAAATAACAGTGCTGTGTTGGTTATTAGTTACAAATTTGCGCAACATGGATACCCCATCTTACCGCCGTGGTTACGAGTTGTGGTGGGATTAATGTAAATATGTACACTTATGGATTGATGTTTGTTCTATGCTTCTATGAGAGTGAATATGTGTGTTCAATTAAAGAAGATGTCATATTTGTTAGGTACTTTGGTACATTTTGATTCATAGAAATTTGCTTGTGTTTGTTCTGAAGTGGGAAGAATGTGATAGGTTTTGCTCCTGTGTATGAATTTTAGTCAGAGGTTATTTGATGCCATGAAAAAAAGGAATTGATTTATGGTGAACGTTATTTTCACTAAAATAGAAGATCATTCTTCAGTAGAGGGGGATTTCATTTGGTGACATAGTGCATTGTGACATCTGTTTTACTATACCTTAAAGCGGCACTGGCACATTTTCACAAAATATGAATTTCTTCAATTTGCTCACAAATGATAGTCTAGCCATTGGAAGAATAGAGATATATTTTACACAAAAAAATAACATACTCAAAAACAGATAGGGACGTTAAAGCAATATTAGCACATTTTTGAAGAGCGCCCCCAATTTTCAAAATTTGATATTTTTGCACAGCTATGTTGGTAATTGTCTAGAAAAACTACACCTACGAACGAGAATGCTCAAAAATGCATATTTATCATAAAATGAGCGATTTTTGTAATTAGAATTGGGATCCTAGATTGTACTTAACGGCAGAGTTGGAAATGCTAAGTTTATGTCCGTCCATGATGAAATAGTGCCACCTCAAGAAAATGACCTCTAACTTGACTTGCCTGAACCAATAAAAGAACTAATAGATGAGCGTAGATACGTACATGGCGCTATTTCCCGGCTATTTCACATTGGAAAGCCGTTTCCAGCAGCCATTGAATTATTATCGGGATCCCGATATTAATTATTCTAGTAAAAAAATTCCTTCGTTTGCGACACATAGACATTGTAGAGCTTAACCATTCACAGGTATAGTTTACTAGCCAGTTACCAATGCAACCGTGTAAAAATCTCAATTTTTTTGAAAAATTGGGGACGCTCTTCAAAAAAATGTGCTAATATTGCTTTAATATTAATAAGAGGCTAAAAACATCCAGGTAATCGTAGGCTAACTTTGAAGTTTTCCATAACTTTAACCAATAAATGTGTATATTACACTAATATCATAGACTCATATTCATTGATATTAAAACCACAAAGGTCACAGATCGGTCAAACAGGGTGCATGCCGTGGGAAACATGCATACGGCGTGCGTTTTCTTGTGTTCAACGCAATTTCCGTCATCTGCTGAATTAATGTCGCTGTGACATTAATTAAAAAATCATTGTGTTTACCCATAAGGATGCTGATTTGGTCTTAATCATTTCAGGTGAGGCCTAATGTATATAAAAACTTTACAACCATGCAAAAATATCAAGTTTTTTTTTTTTTTTTTTTTTTATAGGATTGTAGTCTGAACTCATCGGAAAACCACCGCATATTTGGTATTAAAATACTCAGAAATAAAATCTCTTTCAACTTAACCGGCCATCTTTGACTCATTCTGACGTACGAACCCACAATTCCCCTTTTTCTGTAGTAGTAAAGGGTTGACATCACGATATCATCCTCCTGCATTGGGCTGACATTACTATTTTCGGGAAAACAAACGCGCGATGTAATGAGCCTCGCAAGGGTTCTTGGCCGCTGACTGGTTTGCTAGTTTGAATCGCTGCTGCCAATGCTTATGCTCAAATTCTGTGTTGCAAGTTTTTTTTTTTTTTTTTTTTTGCGACATTAATTAAAAAATCATTGTGTTTACCCATAAGGATGCTGATTTGGTCTTAATCATTTCAGGTGAGGCCTAATGTATATAAAAACTTTACAACCATGCAAAAATATCAAGTTTGAAAAATCTTGAGGGCGCACTATTTTTCAAATGTGCCAGTGTCTCTTTAAACACATGCACTCAAAATAGATGTGTGACCTCTTGTATCTTTGTATTACAAGTATAGGAGGTTTGCTAGTTTGAATCGCTGCTGCCAATGCTTATGCTCAAATTCTGTGTTGCAAGTTTCAAAATATAATGTCATGTTAACTCAAGTGGCTGCACCTCGGTCGTTCATTTGCTGAAGATTGTCACATGGACAATAATTAGCATAGAGTTAACAGGGAAACTGGTTTATGGTCACAATAATCCAGTTTAGTGTGGTAAAGGTCATGGCAAATTTGCCGTGGAAATACCTGCATGATGTTAGGTATGCTCATAACCAGGATTATTTTTTGAGGGGGATGCAGATTTTAGAAAAGGAAACTTTTTGGAAGTGATTTTCTTTTTCCTGTTGTTTGCAAAATCCAAAGCAGGAGAGTATGGAGAAGTTTGGGACGTCATTAACTATATTAGTCAGGTCTGCCAACGTGTACGATTTTGCCATATTTTGTCCTTTTTTTTAGTTCCCAAAGTGCCCAAAAAACGGATCAATACATTTTCTTAAAATCTCGAGTGAGAAAAAAAAATATTAAGAATAATATTTTTTTTAAAATAACACAAATGACATTGGTTGCCCCCTTGAAAGGCAATATCTGAACTATAGATGGCGCTAATCAAATACTGTCAGTTTCCGGACATCGTTACCGAGTACAAAGTTCAGAGTGTATTACTCGCTGCATGTTTTTTTTAAACATAATCATTCGCTACACGAATATTGAATCCTGAGGAGCTGCCATTTTGTTTCACATGTCAAAAAACATTGAGAAGGTCATTTGGAACGTCAAGATTTTTTTGAGGAATAATCTTGGAATACTACAGTGCAAAATGGAGAGCTAGTCTTCTAGGAAACAACCATTTTAAGGAGTATAAAGAGATATATCCATGCATGTCAAAATCGTCTAAGGGGCCAACATATGCGTATTGCATGGTTTGTCGCACCAATATCAGCATTGCCTCCGGAGGAAGGAACGACATGTCAATAAACAGAAACACATAGATAATGAAGAGGCCAAGAACATACGCTCAGAAAGGCAAAAGAAGCAACTTACCAAGCATTACATGCAAATGCTGCTGAAGGAAAGGCACCCACAGAAATCTAAGTAGGCATATGAGTTTTATTGATTTTTTTTTGTTTTGTTATATCATGCTGTTTTTTTTGTTAATGTGCTAAAAATGAGTTCTTTTGACAGAATAAAAAGCAAAAAAAAATGTGCTAAGAGATGGGCTCTTGGACACAGTAAAAAGCTTAAAATCCAGGAAATTATTTAGCTGTGGGTCTGTTAGTTGGGGTTAATGGCCATTTCAGGTAATTTTCCAAGAGAGATAGCAAAGTCTAACTAGTTTTGGCTGCAGACCGATTTTGATTAAACTTGCTTACAAAGTACTGAGCAGAGGGGTTTCTATAGTAGTTTGTGAGGTGATACAGGTTCAAAGGTCAGTTCATATTGTTTTCCCAAATTATTAGAAAAGACAATGCCTTGTCTGTTACTCATGTATGTTGCCTTTTGTCCTACCTATGCAAAGTGTATTCATTGATGCTTACATTGCCATAAATGACATTAGGATCCAGGCTAGACCACTTAACATTAAAGGCTGTATTTTTCTCATTGTCCTGAAATTTGAGCCCTCAAATCCATTTCATTCCCAAGATAAAAACAAAAAAAATGCTGTTTTAATGGTTAAAGGGGGATGGCCCGGATTTAAGTCTATAAGGTTTCATATTTCATAGAATGGCTTCTTCACCCCCAAAATCCACTGTAAGTTTCGCGCCGATATATCAACCGTTTTTTTAATGTGAGAGCTAAAAACATGATTTTGCAATCCCCATAGAGTACTGTGTAAAATTAATATTGGTCGACCAAAAAAGGGGCACGTTTTCGCTCATAACATCCAAACCAAAAATCCTTTAGCCCTAAGATTTCACAGGGTAAATGAGAAAAATAGTAGCTTTCTTCTGATACCAAAATTTTGACCACTTCCGGTAAAATCTGGGGTCCCTGGGAACGAGGCTATTAGCGATCGGGCCATGGACCTTTAACCATCAATATTAGCACAGTATTGAACAGGGCTTTGCAATATACATTATTGCTTCTACCATTAAAACCACAAGTTTGTTTCCCACGGTAATTGATGGGGCATATGTGCAAGTGCCAGGCTCTCATATCAAGTAGAGAACACAATAGACATAAATCGGAACAAGCACCTTTAAGCCTCAGAAGGCACCGTTATAAACATTATCATAATTATTGCATGAGGTAAACAAATATTGCGCCATGGGCATAAAAAACAATATGCATAGGTTGATTGGTGATTATTAAAGTCATTCAATTGGAACACTATGAAAGAAATTTATGGATTATTTATATCATTAGATTATTACTTGATAGGTGCTTTAATGTCATGGTAATAAAGTGAAATATACCATTTTATGATAAATTGATGGTTGATTTTCATGTTTTTAAATCTCTAAGATGGTATGTTAGCTTTAGTTCAGTCCGAACAGTTTTTGCCTGAAAAAAATTTGTGTAATACATACCTTACGTGCAAATTTTTCAGACGCCTAAAATGTAACACCTTTGAACACCTGACACGTGGTTCATATTTACATTTTTCTCTGTGATAATTCTTCCAGTTTGCTTAAAATTACATATATTTTTTTTAAAAATTGGCGATCCTTTATTGGATCACACAGTCCCACCACACAATACCTAAACACGACACACACACACACTCGCGTCGCATAGCGCTGCAACACACACGCTCTCAACCTCACAATCTTTCACACACTTCAGAATACTTTTCAGCTGGTATATTACAGTGGATTATATTAGCTTGTACAGGAGATAACGCACCCTCATGTAGGCGCAACAAGCTACGCGGAGGGTTGGCGCATTCTTCGACCCATTGCGCGTCTGAAAACAGGTGCGATGTTCACCCGGATCACGCAGACTCCCGCTCGCATGTGTTCGAATCTGTCCAACAAATTATTAAACTAGCCTTTATGATCATGTCCTATATTTTCCTGGTAATGTTATTATTATTACTCTTTCCAATATTGTTAATTGTACTGCTCAGAATTAATATCATGTCTCATTAACCTTCTAGTATCTGCTGCAATTGTCACTTTATTCAACATGCGGTCCCTAGAAACCGTTATATGACCATGTTAACTTTGAATAACATTGTATACTTTGTATATTATTATTGCTTTAATGCATATATAATCCATGTTGTATGCCATATATCACAAAATTAGTGGCTATGGCTTGTATCATTGCAATTGGAAGGTTTTTTTCCACCTCACACTTTTGTTCTTGTAAGATGATATGCTTGATTTTTTGTTTTCCGGCCCCGTGCAATCTGCATTGTTAAAATTAACTGTCTGTACATTTCCTCTGATATTATTTATTATTGCAATACTTATAGATTTACAACATTCCAACAATCATACACCAGTCATACTCATCTCACAATATACCCCAACACACCACATCATGCGTCACATACACTATAAACAATACGTGTTTATATACATGTCACTGGATATGATGCACCTTAACCCATATCCATTGTACTGTACGTGTACCAATTACTGATTCTCAATATCCATTTGCCGTTGACCCGTATCTTTCATCAATCAGTTGCACTACAATAGTATTGCGTTTTTTTCCCCTTCTCAATTTATTTAAATTGGCGCGTTGTTTTTCAACCCAAATTATTATTTATCACCGTTATTTTTTTTTGTCTCCCCACCCCACACCGTTTCCTTGGTTGTGTGTTGTAGCCTAATTGTTGGGGTTGGTAATTATCTCATGGTATCTACCCTTTTTCTCTTAGCTCTTTTTCCACTCCTTTGCAGCTTACTTCATTCAAAACTTGCTCTCTCACGCCCCCTGCTCGCTTTTATTTTTACATTGAACTATTATTTTCAGTATGCCGTGCCTTGCAATAGAACACCTACCATTTACACCACCACATTCATGATGAAGACTTTCGCGCATCACTCATTGAATAATTCCCGACAACTAGCCAATTGACATCATCAAACTTAACAGTCCTCTGCATCAACCCTGTTACTCACTATCCCATACATCTCACAAACATGTGACCAACCTCCTTCACCACAGCCCACAAATAGTTCTGTTCCTGACTCCTCACTATCACCAAGAAAGATAGTGTTTTAACAAACTAATAAAACCATAATGCAACGACTCATGTTTCCATATTCCCATTTCAACTGTCGCAGTATCACAACAACCACTATGAAAGAAATCACTACTAACCTTGATCACCTCAACCCCTCAGTTCTCCGTTTTTAGCTTTTTCAGAAACATGCTCACTTCGACAATCAGTCACCACCAGGTTCACTTCAATGGCTACACGTACATTCCCGGACCACTCACTTGCAGAGGAAGGGGAGTGTGTCTTTACATAAAAATCACCTCTCATATAACATCATTGTACACAACACCAGACCAGAATGTGACATCACTTTTCATATCGATCTCACTATAACACCAACAATAGACCCAAACACGTACTGTCGGAGTTAATTTATAGACTGCTGAACACAACAATCCAAAATTTTAACAACAGCTCCGAGCAGCTTCTCACTAAACTAAATCAAACCAACATGATGTCTATATAGCCGGGGACTTATATCAATCTCCAAATATTCTACTCATCCACACTAATGACTTAGTACCACATTACTTGCAAACTCTTTTATTCCCAAAATTAATAGACCCACACGAATTACGCAGTAACTACTGCCACGATCATTGACAACATTATCATCGCAACTCCACTTACACAGACTCCACCCCAGGGATATTTGTCACTACACTACAGATCCTTCCTCATCTTCCTCATTACATCCCCCAAGCACAAGCACGCCCAACAAAACAACAATTACCAAACTGGAACCACAGAGATCACAACATCCTCACCTTTAACCGCAAACCAACACTGAATCATGGTAAAAATATACTCAAGAACATGAACCCTAACACTGCATAAACAACTTCATAATAAACCTAATACCAAACATTACATATTCACTTACCCAAGTACAAAAAGACCCTAAAAAACCTTAATCGAAGCAACCCTGGTTGACAACAGCCATTTCCAGTCAATCAACAAAGCACAACTCATAACACTATCTGAAGACAAACACACCACAACCAACTAAATACAAACAATATAAAAACAAACTAACTCACACTCATCGTATCGCCAAAAAACACAACGCCGAACAAATTCAGAAATTCAAAAATGATCCTTATAACCAAAACCTGACATTCCTCAACAACATTCTAAGCAGGAACGTATCTACAAACAAATCCCCGACTTTTCACTCATAAAGTAAACACATATGACCCTCTTGTAATAGCTAACGCATCAACGATCACTTTACTAATCTGGCAAAATTTGGCCTACAAATGCCACCTTCCAACAACGCCATGATAAAACCTTCCAAACCACACCCCACCTCATTTTCCTCAACCCAGTACTGTAGATGAAATGCCAACTTCGCCCAACCTCCTAAAACCCTTGGAAAGTGCAGGTACGACAAGATAGACCCTGAGATTGCTAACAAATCATAGATAACATCATATCGCCCTCTTTTGCACATATTTAACCAATCACTTCTCCAGGAATTTTCCCAAAAAAAATCAACACCTCAAATCAGGCAAAGTCATTCCTATACAAAAGCCAAGATGCACCATGACATTGCAAATTTACAGGCCCATTTCTGTTCTTCCATCTTTTTCAAACTACTGTGAAAAAATCATTTACACACACGTCCTGTGCCCTACATTTCCGCATAAGCACAACCTTCTTGTCGACTACAAATTGGGCTTTAGGCCCCAACGCTCGACCTACATGGCACTCCTTGAACTAAGCAACCACCTTAACCTTGCACTAAAAAATAACTCCAACATGGGGTATTCCTCGATCTCTCAAAGGCGTTCGACACCATTTGACACAAGTTCACGACATTCTTCTCCACAATCTTTTATCATTCCGGTGTCCGTGGAGTAGTAGCCTTGGAGTGGTTGAGGAGTTACCTAACTACCGCTCACAATCAGTCTATGTACATTCCACCGCATCATCTATTCAAACCTATCACAGTTGGCGTCGCCACAAGGCTCAATCCTTGGAGCCCTTACTGTTTCAATCATTTACATGACGACATTCTCAACACTTCCAGCAGACAACAAACACTAATTTTATTTGCTGATGACACCACTTTTCTCTCAGACCCTAATATTAGTGCACTTTTAATAACTGAATGCACTAACTCACAAAAATCACAGACTGTTTTCGGGCTAACAACTTTCTCTTATGTTTCAAAACTAAAACTACCTGCTTCTCTCTACGCATAACACAAATCAAAGGAAAACACTACCATTGATAACAGACAACTCCCCGGTACATCAACTAAACTAAATTTCCTTGGCCTCACAATCGATCACACTAACTGGGATGAGCACAGTAACTCCCATCACTTACCAAAGCCTCTCACGCAATAGGTACAATCTACAGAGTTAAACATCACCTTCCAGACTTACCCTTAAAATCACTATATAACATATTAGTTCTCCCTACCATTAGCTACTGCACCATATCTGGTCCTCCACCTTTCATTCACGACTCGTCAAGCTCAACATAAACAGAACTGGGCCATCTCACTATCAAAACACCCCTCACCCTCCGAACGCCCACCTCCCATTATTTCCTCGCTGAAAACACTTAATTTAAACCTCAACCGACCTTCAAACAGACTCTTCCTGTTGGACTATCACAACAACCACCTCCCTCCGAACTTTAACAATTACTTTACACTCAAATAGACAATCCCACCGCTACCACACAGACAAGCATGACAAACTTCATCCTTGCCCTCCCTAAATCTCGTCTGAAAAACACATTATTTCATACCACGGCGCAACACTCTGGAATGTTCTCCAGAATCTATCACACATTCAAAAAATACGTTTAAATCTCAACTAAAAACATTTCACTCACCAGTACATTTCACAATGATTACGCCCCCCCTTCTTTTTCCCCATTTGATTACTCCCCCAATTCTTTTTCTCTACCTCATTTCTAACTCTATCCCCCTTATGCTAACATTGTAAACTACCCCACAAGACTGTTGTCACCAGTCTGTCCGTCTCCTTTTCCCATATCCTGTTTCCTGCTTTTTTTTTTTTATTATTATTATTATTATTTTGCTCACATACCAAACACACAGCACACAAACACAGATATAATTTATCTTAAATTTTTTTATATCAAACCTGTGTTAATTTGTACTATTTAGGGGTACTTATAATTACTTGTATTTTCATAGGGCCAGCAATACTTATAAGCCCCACACGGGGTTTTCCATTACTGGTTCTAGCATATCATACATATCGCTCATCTATTTCATCTTAAAAAAACCAGTTTTCAATTGTACTTTCTTTTGTACTATTATATATGTACCGTTACATACTTTTGTTATATATGATTATGTTAGCTAAATAAATGACCTTGAAACTTGAATATGGTGAAAATATTAAGAAACAATTGTTACAATCGAAATATATATCCCATTTTTTTGCTCCTCAATTAAAAATAAAAAAGTTTCCATTTTTGTCGGAGTCGCTGAGAACACATCACAGACAAACCTTTGGACATTGGCTTTTTTAAGTGTCTGAAGTGTTCAACCTTCAGAATTGAACTCTCTTTTAATTCTGTTGTCAAGCAATGTGCTAACCGATATCACACACAATTCGCAACGTTTTAAGAATTTCTCAAGCCTTATTTCTATGGCTACCAGCTTTAATGGTCATGAACACTATCATGTGGGAGGAAATGTTTTTGTCTTAGAAAGAAGAGCTAAAATTGATATATTTAATGTGTGCAAACACAATTTTTATCTATTATAGAACATTTTTTTAAATATTAGAGGTTAGGATTTATAGGCTTGAGCTACAGGCATGGTGAAGAGTTCAGCTTTTAGCTGATTTCAGGTTTTGTTATGCCTTCAAAAAGGCAAGGTCCTTGTTGTGCATTGTTGCTGCCAGCAATGGGCAGACCAAGAGCTTTCCATTGTCTGTGTTGGTTCCACAACCACAAGTAGAGTCCTGATCTGCTTCCATGTTGCCCCACTTCTGCAAGGAAACCTTGAATCGCCAATGCTGCGTTCTCAATCTGATGAGCAATCCCATTCAGCCCATGAGGAGTGCCTCTCCAGGTTGTAGATGCGCACCAGGTCAATACCATAGGATGTTACGGGGTTATGGCCAGGCTTTCTTTCCACACGGGCAACTCTCTTAAGCTCCTTAGAGACCGTTTCAAGAGGGTTTGGCTTGTTTAAGAAACTCTCTCTAACTCTCTCTGGATTTACGAGAAGGCGATTGGCAGCAGTATTCTCTGTCCCGACTAGGGTGCTTCACATTAGATACTTAGCAGCTACACGCCTTCTTGCATGCTCGCTACGCTACGACATGTTTTGTGAGCAAATTCTGCTAGGAATGTAATATACGTTTCCCGTTGGTTTTTTGACGAGGCATCCCTGTGATAAGGCAGCAGGAGGCATTTAAAACGCTGGATTACTCTTCTTGGCATGGGTTGATCCTTTCCCATACAGGGCAAGCATACTCTGGCACAGAGTAGCACAGGGCAAGTGCGTCGATCTTAGGGTGAGTGGGGTGAGCACCCCTCTTGTGCCAGTGAGTTTGTTCAAGATGTTATTGCGTGAACATACTTACTCTTCGTCTTCGTCGAGTGGCTCTTATATAAGAGAGTGCGGTCCACGGTAACTCCCCAGTAGACAGGGTTATCGCAGTCTCCGGGGTGTTTCCAGACCAGGGAACTTTAAGCTATGTTTGGCTTTAATTTGTGTTGGATGGGAGGCATCCTGTGATAGGCAGCAGGAGACATTTTAAACGCTGGATCAAGCTTCCTTGGCATGGGTTGAGGCGTTCCCATACAGGGCAAGCTACTCTGCCATGAGTAGCACAGGGGGCAATTGGCCGTCGATCTTAGGGTATGTGCGGCACCCCCATCTTGTGCCAGTGAGTTGTTCAATGTATTGCGTGAACATACTTTACTCTTCGCTTCCCTTCTCGATGTTGGCTCTTATATAAGGAGTGCGGTCGCAAGGTAACTCCCAGGTCAGACAGGGTTATCGCATTGCTCCAGGGGTGTTCCAGACCAGTGTACTTTAAGCTGATGTTTTGGCTTCACGTTGCGTAGATGGAAGCCACACCTGTGTCTTGTATGGATTTGCACGTATGGTTTTTCCTCATAATAAGGAGTGAAGTTCATAAAAAGGCTTTGAGAGTCTCTCTTCAACAGCTGTGAAGTCGGCATCTTTTGCACTAATTCCAAGATCGTCGCATAAAATAAAACGAAGGTTTCCTGCCCTCCTAGGTTGGTCGCTGGTGTATATGTTGAACAGGAGATGTTCAAGCACGCTCCCTTGTGGAGTCCATTCTTGAGCCTACGCCAACGGCAACGGGTGGTAAAACTGATGTGATACACCATCGCCAAAAAACCGTCAACTATACTCTGTCATAATTCCTTTTCTCTCCTCAAACTAACACCAGCATGCCCACCAGCAGAACCATGACAACATGCAAAGGGAAATTCATAGATGCATGTTACATGCAGTCACTCTCGTGCGCGTATTTAGACGCCTATTTTCAGAAAAAGGATTGTTACGGTGACTATAGTCAATTCGCCTTGCTTCATTTTTTTACACATGTATGCATTACCATGTAGGTGAAGCATTAATTGGCAGAACATTAAGCACGCGGTTACGTTTTTGACCACCCCCATGCTCCAGGAGTAGATCTCCACTAACCTCAAAGGGTAACTAGTATTTTTTGCTTCTTTTGTTGGACTAAAAATAATTAAAATTTTATATATTTTGTAAAAGAGGCAGGTACGAGATTCGAACCCGAGACCACTGTTTTATGAGGTCAGCTACCTTAAACCACAAGATCATCGAAGATTGGTGTGCCAGATTTTGCAATTCTAATCCTTGATTAACATTTTAACGGAATAAATTGCTACTGCTATGTGTGGTCAGCACTCAATATAATGAATCGCTAGCTCCGCATGGACCGTTGCCACAACCCATGCCGCAGAGCATGAGTGGTGTTCAAAATCTCACACTTGCATGACATTAACAATGGTTTTGCCCGCCACCTATAGAAAGGGCCAATTACTAAGTCGGTTTTTAGGTCTGAGTCAGCATATATAGCCTTTGGGTTTTAGAGCCTTATCCCCTAAGATCCAGTTTTAGTTTTAATTAACGGTACAGAACTCCCTGTTTCCGGTTAATTTTTACATTAAATAGAACTGTAATGGGCACTTTTCATCCTCCATAAGTTTTTTAATGCAAATTGTAAGGATATCATGAAAATTTTAGTGGATCATGATTTTGAAATTATGGGCAGCAAAAAATATGAAAGCAAGAAGGAAATCTCTCAACCAGTGGTTATCCCTTGTCCAGTTCAATTTTTGACCCCAAGGGTTGACATGGCCATCCAACTTCCTATTGGATTGGAATTGGCAAATATGTTTTATTTTGTTAGCAAAGAGCTTAAGAAAGATTTCATCAGTTTGAAAGAAAGCAAAGGGTTTTTATTTATTGTAAATAGATAGCCATTTTAGTGTTCATTTGCCCGCACCCGAACATTAACAATGAAACCCTACCATTGATAACCAGACAATCTCCCCGGTACATTCAACTAAATGCCTTGGCATCACAATCGACGACAAAACTAACATTGAATGAGCACATTACTCCATCACTACCAAATCCTCTCACGCAGTAGGTACAATCTACCGAGTTAAACACCTTCTTCCAGACTACACCTTAAATACTATATAACATATTAGTTCTCCCGTACTTAGCTACTGGCAGCATTATCTGGGCCTCCAACTTTCATTCACGACTCGTCAAACCCAACACTTACCGATGGTCCATCCGCACTATCACAACTCACCCTCCAGAACTCACACCTCGCCATTATTTCACTCGCGGAAAACACTTAAATTAGAAGAACTCCTCAACCGACTTCCAACGCACTCTTCATGTTTGACTATCACAACAACCACCTACTTCCGAACTTCACAATTACTTTACCACAACTAGACAAATCCACGCTACAACCCTAACAAGCTGACAACTTCATCTTCCCCTCCCTAAATCTTCGTCTGAAAAACACATTATTCAGTACCACGTCGCAAAACTCTGGAATGGTCCCCTTCCGAATCTATCACAACAATTGCAAACAAAAATACGTTTAAATCTCAACTAAAAAACATTTTATCACCAGGTAATTTCCAATTGATTCTCCCGCCATTCTTTTTTCCCCCATCTTTGATTACTCCCCAATTCTTTTTTTCTCTACCTCATTTCTATCAGAAAAGGAAGAAAAAGAATGTAAAAAGGGGTGTGGGATGGTGGGTGAGAGTCTATCCCCCCTTATCTACAGTGTAACATTACCACAGCAAGACATGTTGTCCAGTGTCCTGTCCGTCTCCTTTTTCCCATATCCTTTATTCCTGCTTTTTTTTTTTTTATTATTATTATTATTATTTTGTTACACCCACACACACACATATATAATTATCTTCAATTTTTTATATCAAACCTTGTGTTAATTTTGTACTATTTAGTGGTATTATATTACTTGTCTTTTCATAGGGCCCTCATACTTATAAGCCCCACGGGGTTGTCCATTAACTGGTCCTAGCATCTCATATCGCTCATCTATTTCATCTAAAAAAACCAGTTTTTCAATGGTACCTTTCTTTGTAATTATATTATTTACAGTTACATACTTTTGTTTTATTATGCATATGTTTTATGCGAATAAAATGAACTTGACTTGAATATTTGAAAAATATTAAGAAAACAATTGATTACAATCGAAATATATATTCCATTTTTTGCTGCCTCAAGAGCTCAAAATAAAAAAGTTTCCATTTTTTGTCGGAGTCGCTGAGAACACATCAGACCCTTTGGACTGGCGTTTTTAAGTGTCTGAAGTGTTCAACCTTCAGAATTGAACTCTCTTTTATCTTTTGTCAAGCAATGTGCTACCATATCACACACAATCAACTTTTTTAGAATTTCCTCAAAGCCTTTATTTCTATGGCTACCAGCTTTATGTCATGACACTATCATGTGTAGGAATGTTTTGTCTTAGAAAGAAGAGCTAAAAATTGATATATTTTAATGTGTGAAACACAATTTTTATCTATTATAAGAACATTTTAAATTAAATATTAGGGTTAATCCCTTTTATAGTCCTTGATGCTACCATGGCAGGTGGAGAGTTAGCTTTTAGCTTATTTCAGGGTTTGTTTTATGCCTTCAAAGTCAAGGTCCTTGGTTGTTGCATTGTTGCTCCAGCAATGGGCAGACCAATAGATGTTCCATTGTCTGTTGGTGCGGTTCCACAACACCACAGTATTTTGTCCTGATCTGCTTCCAGGTAGGCCCCACTTCTGCAGAACCTTAGATCGGCCAATTCTGGTTCTCAATCTGTGAGGCATCGCCATTCAGCCCATGAGGAGTCAGCTCAGAGGTGGAAGATGCTCACAGGGTTCAATACCAATAGATGTTCGTGGTTGATGCAAGGCTTCTTTCCACAGGCACTCTCTTAATACCCCTTAGAGACCGGTTTCATAGGTTGGACTTTGATTTAAGAAACTCTCTCTGGATTTAAGGCGGTTGGTTGGCAGCAGGTATCTTTCAAGACATAGGGTGCTTCACATTAGATACTTGGCAGCTACGCTCTTGCCATGCCTCGCTACGCTACGACGGATGTTTTGGTGGAGCAATTTCCTGCTAGGATTATAAATTTTCCTTTGGTGTTGGACGGAGGCTCCTGTGATAAGGCAGCATGAGCATTTACGCTGATTTAAGCTTCTTGGCATGGGTTGATCTTTCCCATACAGGGCAGCATACTCTGCACATGCGTAGCACAGGGCAAGTGGCCGTCCGATCTTAGGGTATGTGGGTGGCACCCCATCGTGTGCCGTGAGTTTTTCAAGAATGTTATTGCGTGAACATACTTTACTCTTCGTCTTCTAGACATGTGGCTCTTATATAAGAGAGTGCGGTCCAGGTAACTCCCAGGTAGACAGGGGTTACGCCAGGGCTCAGTGGTTGTTCCAGAACAGTGTAACTTTAAGCTGATTGTTGGCTTAGTTGGTGTGGATGGAGGCATCATGTGATAAGCCAGCAGGAAGCATTTAAAGCTGGATCAAGCTTCTTGGAATGGATTGATCTTTCCCAGAAGGGCAAGCATACGCTGCACATGAGTAGCACAGGCAAGTGCCGTCGGATCTTATGGTATGTGGGCGAGCCACCCCATCTTGTGCCAGTGGAGTTTGTTTCAAGCGTTATCGTGAAAACTTTACTTTCTTTTCTCGATGTGGGCTCTTATATAAGAGAGTGCGGGTCCAAGGTAACTCCCAGGTAGACAGGGTATCGCATTGCTCCAGGGGTGGTCCAGAAAAGGTTAACTTTTTAAGCTGATGTTTGGCTTCACGGTTGCGTAGATGGAAGCACACACCAGGTGTCATTGGAGGGATTTGCACTATAGGTTTTCCTCATAATAAGGAGTGAGTTCATCAAGCTTTGGAGAGTCTCGTCTTCAAAGCTGTGAAGTCTGCATTTGCTGCGTAATTCCAAGATCGTCTCATAAATACAACGCCGGTGCTGCACTCCTAGGTTGGTTGTGGTATAGATGTTGAAAAGGAGAGGTGCACGCACGCTCCTTGTGGTAGTCCATTCTTGAGCCTACGCCAACGGCAACGGGGGTAAAACTGATGTGAACACCTCGCCAAACCTCAACTATACTCTGTTCATTAATTCCTTCTCTGCATCAAGACTTACACCAGCATTCCCACCCGACAGAACCATGACAAAACATGCAAAGGAAAACATAGTGCATTGTTACATGCAGCAACTCTCGTGAGCGTATTTAGACGCCTATTCAGGAAAAGGAATTGTGACGGTTGACTATAGTCAATTATGCCTTGCCTCATATTTTTACCATGTATCATTACCATGTAGGTGAAGCAGTATTGGCAATGACATTAAGCACGCGGTAGTTTTTGACCACCACCCATGCTCCAGGAGCAGGTCTCCACTAACCTCAAAGGGTAGCTATTATTTTTTCTTATCTTTTTTTGGACTTAAAAAATAATTAAAATTTTATATATTTTAAAAGAGGCAGTAGCGAGATTCGAACCCGAGACCACTGTATCATGAGGTCAGCTACCTAACCACAAGATCAGCGAGGATTGGTGTGCCAGATTTGCAATTCTAATCCTTGATAACATTTACGGAATAAATTGCTACTGCTATTGTGGTCAGCACTCAATATAATGAATAGCTCCGCTCTGGACCGGTTGCCACAACCCATGCTCCAGGAGCATGAGTGGTGGTCAAAATCTCACACTTGCATGACATTAACACTGGTTTTGCCCGCCAACGATAGGAAAGGGCCAATTACGAATGCGGTTTATAGGTCTTGATTCAGCATATATACTTTGGGTTTAGAGCCATTATCCCCTAAGATCCAGTTTTAGTTTTAACTGTACAGAACCCCTGTTTCCAGGTTAATTTTTAACATTAAATAGAACTGTAGGGGCACTTTTCATCCTCCATAGTTTTAAGGCAAATTTGTAAGGATATCATGAAAATTTTAGTGGATAATGAGTTGAAATTATGGGCAGCAAAAAATATGAAGAGCAAGAAGGAAATCTCTCACCAGTGGTTAGCCTTGCCAGTTCAATTTTTGACCCCAAGGGTTGACATGGCCATCCAACTTCCATTGGATTGAATTGCAAATAGTGTTTTTATTTTGTTGAAAAGAGCTTAATGAAAGGGTTCATCAGTTTGAAAGAAAGCAAAGGGTTTATTTATTGTAAATAGCCATTTTAGTGTTCATTTGCCCGCAACCGAACATTACAGTGACCACCAATTGACTGAGTGTAAATGGGGAAATTTTTTGGGTAGTCATACTGTTAGTTAGTAAGTTAAACCAAAGTTTTAAATTCCTTTTTTGTCCTGGCTAAATGAGGGTGGCCGAATACTGTGCGCTGTTATAATTGGCTGCCAAATTTCAATATGTGAAAATGCTAGTGACTGCGGAGTAAATGTTAAAGTGCTATGAGACTCAATTGCATAAAAAGTGCTATGTAAATATCTGCATTGTAATTTTTACCTTAACACTACAAAAGTGAAGTTGTAGTTATCACTTACCCTATATCCTAGTGCAAAATCATAATACATTGAATTTATTGTATTTAGGTTTGACTTTGATATAATTATTTGGACAATGTCCTGGATAACCAAAAAAGCCTCTGTATTAAATTTGTTTCAATGGGGTTCCATGCACAGGGATGTAATTGCGACAGCCACAGGTAATGACCCTACTCTATTCAAAACTGACTGTGATAATCAGGAGGCTCTGCATGTCCCCTTCATAGGACTGGGTATTATCATTGATCATTTGCCCAAGTCCAACTGAACCACAGGAGATAGAGTGAATCATAATTGCAATCAATAGTTCTTATGCAGTTTAAGTCCAGAATTTAGTACTTAATTAAATCCCAGCAAATGGCTCTGCTGGGACTTGAAGCAGGGACCCCAGCACCAAAGGGTACTAATACACTAACCAGTGGACCATTCTTTGCCACTAACTAAAGTGCCTGGCCAGGTTTTGTAGGGATTCAGAATTGAATAAATGCTAAAACAGAAAATACTGAAATTCTTTGTGAGGTTTTATGATTTGTGGAAGAAAGTGAACAGCAGTTACAAATAACAAAGAAACATTGACAAGAACAGTAGTACTGCCAGACTGGGAGGGGGAAATGGCAGGCAAAGTGAAATTGGGGGGGAAGTGGGAAAAGTTAAAAAATTTTTAGGTGGTGCAAAACTTAAATCTTGGGGAGCAAAAGATCCAAAATTTGGAGATTTTAAAACAATTTTGGCCCAAAATTGCTGATTTTTGTCACAATTTTGTGATTTTTGGCATCAAATTGTTGATTTTTGCCCAAACTTTGTAACTTTTCTTCTGATGGGGGGACCCCCCTCCTCTGGTACGGCCACTGGACAAGAAAGCATGGAAGCATTTCAGTCCATATTGATGTATTGTTAAATTAACAGTTTTATTTTATAGCCACATTTTTTTAGAAAAGTAAGGCTTTTCTGGGACAAATACTTGCATGTGATTCAATAAAGTATGGCCTACAGAAAAAAAGTCACCCATGTCCAACATGCAGCTGTGTTTCTGTAATTTATTACAAGTTAAAACTTGCCAGTCGTCTATCTATGTACCACGGTAGTGTGAAGTAAAAAGGGGCCAGACATTATACATTTCTGCTTTCCCTGCAGACAAGTTCCAAACACTTCTACCTTTCCCTTAAGTCAACATTGGTCAGTCTAGGGTGTGTGTTGTATGGTTTACACAGCAGTAAAAATGGATTGCAAATGGAAGCAGTGGCGTACGCGTAACCAGACCTTTGCAAATGGGGGAGGCAGAAGGAGTGCTGAGGCACTTTCTGAGGGGGGCGAATTTGGGTCCCTCTCCATAGACACTGTACAAATGGTCAGTTTATTTGGGGGGACTGGTGGAGGGGCTAGGGTTCTGAGCAGGGGACACCCCGTTTTGCTGGTTATGCCACTGAATGGAAGAGTTCATGATATGGATGGTTGTTCAGCAAGGAAAATTCACTATTCCCAGGTCATTGGCACACCACTGATGAACAAACTCAAGAGAAGATATCAATAGCTTCCCACAATGCATTGCTTCCAATGGAGATTTTTGTGCAGGTAGTCATGTGAATCGTTAGGGGTGATATGTTCTTAAAATGCAAGTTGTTGATCAGTACTGTTAATTTAACCATGTTTCATCTCTAACGATTCACATCACTTCCTGTGCAAAAACATCCATTGGAAGCAATGCATTGTGGGAAACTACTGATATCTTCTCTTAACAAACTCCATGATATGCCTAAATAATGACCACGCATGACGACGACCATGTTGAGTAAAGTACTTGATTAGGCTTTGATTAACAATTGTACAGAATTTGGCCTCCCCTCTGCTATGTCTGTGCTTGTTTGTAGTATGGCACCAAAAAAAGCTTTCTTTTCCAAAAGGCACTTAAAATAAATGTCGACATTTATATAGCGCCTTTCACAATGTATCAAAGCGCTTTACATGTGCCCACTATCGGTGATTTGCTAAATCAGAAAATCTAAAGTATCGTCAAAAAATCAGATTTTTTGTATGTTTGTGACAATTACTGTTCAGGTATCCTAACATACTCTACAATCTACAAGTGACAAGACCGAAAGCAACCCTATAAGGACAAAATCAGACATTTTAGTCATTACTGTCTGTTTGGACACTTACTATAACACGTAATTGAATGGCAATTCATATCTTTATCAATACTGCTGTTTTCTTCCTTTTCTGTCAATTGTTCAGTTGGTAAAATAAATTATGAGAATTTTACAAATGTATTGTTCACTTTTAAGCTATTCCTGCAAATTTCAAATATTTTGACTTTTTAGGATAGATCACTGAAATAGCCATAACCCCATTCTTAGAACTACTTAAGACTTACGGCTTATGTCAAAAGTAGGAGCAGGTTATAGCTAGATTTCTTACAAAGCAAGGTGAAGTTTCAGTTCACAAACTGACGTACAAAATGCCATAGACGATTGGTTTTCTTCTCCACAAAAGGGTGTGGCTTTGTGTAGTTATTATCTGGGAAAATACGGAATTACTGATGCAAAAATGCTGCTTTTAGAACCGAGTTTTGTTTACCAGTGGTGTGGTTCATAGGCTAGACAAGCAAGTACTCTCCCATCTACTAAGATATATTTCATTTAATTTTACTTCGTTAAAAGTTACACCCTATATAGCCTTGAAGGAGTTAATAAATATGGCCAGAATGTGCTTGCTGAGTTAAAAAAAGTGAGAGGACATCTGCTGTATATGCTCAGTGGCTGTATGCTGGAAGACTCAATGTTACACTTAAAGCGGCACTGGCACATTTTCACAAAATATGAAATTTCTTCAATTTGCTCTCAAATGATAGTATAGGCCATTGGAAGAACAGAGATATATTTTACACATAAAAATAATATAACCCAAAACAGATTGGGACATTGATATGAGGATAAAGACATCCAGGTAATTTGTAGGCCAACTTTTAAGTTTTTCCATAACTTTAATCAACAAATGTGTATATTACATGAATATTTTTGACTCGTACTCACTGATATTAAAACCACAAAGGTTATAAACCGATCAAACAGTGTGCATAGCGTGGGAAACATGCATACGGCGTGTGTGTTCTTGTGTTAAACGCCATTTTCGTCGTCTGCTGAATTTAACATCGCCGGCGATGTTAAATTATAAAATCGTTCTGTTTACCGATAAGGAAGCTGATTTGGTCTTAATCATTTCGGGTGAGAGCCTTTGTATATAAAAGCCTTACAACCATGCAAAAATATCGATTTTGACAAATCTTGAGGGCGCACTATTTTCAAATGTGCCAGTGTCTCTTTAACAAATATCATGCCAGCTGCAAACTGAAAACTGCCCTCTAGAACTTGAAATTTGGACCAATTTGCAAACCATCACAGCCCTACAGGTGCCTATTGTCACTCAAGAGTAAAATTTGTTTTCAATTTTTTTTCAAAAAATTTTGTATGTTCAAGACTATTTTTTGAATCGGAGTGAAAAATTTATTCAAATGAGGTCAAAGAAGCCTAGTGAGATGGCTTCCCGAATAACCTTCAGTCATTTGGGAAGCCATCTCAAAAAGTCAATGATTTATGCATTAGAGCCTACTACTTTTGAATGGGTTGAAGGGGATGACCTAATTTACGTCTAGAAATTTTTCATTTTGATAAAATGCCCTTCACACAAAAACAGCATCTGTAAAGTTTTGCGATGATATTTCAACCCCTTTTTAAAGTGAGAGTTAAAACATGATTTTGTAATCCCCCTAGAGTTCTGTGTAAAATTAATATTGGTTGACCAAAGTGGGGTGTATATTCGCTCATAACATCAAACCAAACATCCTTTAGCCCTAAGATTTCACAGGGTAAATGAAAAAAATAGTGGATTTCGTCTGATACCAAAATTTTTTACCACTTCTGGTAAAATCTGGGGTCTCCAGGGACGAGGCTATTAGCAATCGGACTACGGATCTTTAATATTTCGCCTATCTGGTAGTCACATTTCATTATAATCATAAAAATTTTAGTTAACTTCCACTGAATTGAGATTAAATATGCTTGGGGGTACCAGGAATCTTCCTTTAGAATCGTTGACTTGCAAATTCGCATGTGAAGGGTTAACTGCAAGACTAGACTCAGAGGAGATCATCACTATGAGCTAGTAAAATCTCAATTCCCTTGGCACAGTTCAGTAGCTTTCATTCACCAGTGTATTTAGAAAATACATCCCTGGTTTTTGGGTATGATATATGATACCCATATCACACAAGGTCAGTTCATGTCAATGTATGTACAAGAACAACCCACTGAACTGTGTCCTTGGTGGATGAACTTATTGTAACTCATAGTGAATCAAATTTACATTCCGAGAGACAAAATGTGCTTCAACATGTGGTTGCCAGGGCAACCGGGCAGCATCTGTGCAAACTGTGGCCCAAGGCTAGCATGCTGGTTTTATTGGATTTGAGTTGTCACAATAAACTGCATACTGGGGATGTACCTAATATAGTCAATATCAATTATGGATTACTTAATTGGAAAATAAATTCCAGAATGTTAAAATTTGAAAATGAAATTATGTGGTGGGTTGAGAGCGGTTTATAAAATTGGCAAAATTAACATGGCGACATGTATCACCTGATTTGTGCACAAGTAAGTTGGTTTGTGCAATTATAAGAGTAATAGATGTATCTCAAGATTTACTAAGCAATAGACTAGGAATGTTAGGACTGATTTGAACTTTATGCAGAAGTTGGCACCTTCATTACTTGAACCCTGAGGGCAGCATTCTAAGTGTGAGGTGAATCTTTTCAATTACGTCTAACCTTACTTGATAATACCAGGTGCCTTTGTATCTCTTTCTAGGAAACAAGGGTTTATAACTTGTGCAGAGAAATTCGCTCTTTTAATCATTTCTAACAAGCGTGGATGATAGAGTACTTACTGTTGTTGAAGGTCATCAAAAGAACATAAGGAGAATTGGTGTAACAGAGTGAAACATGTCATTTTCAGCAGCTAGTAAATTTTAAATGGAAGGAAATTGATTGTATCATAAGTAGACAGTTATTGATATCGATTAACTTTGTCTTTGTAGTAGGTTTTGTGTCACCTGCAAGAATTGCAGGGAGGCACATACTAATCCAATTTCTCTATGTCCGTCTGTGTGTGTATATATGTATTTGTATGTCTGTATGTACAGGCGCGGATCTAGGGAGGGGGCACGCACCTCCCGGTAATTCTGCAAAATCTTGCAAAATCAGCCCATTTTGGACAAGTTTCAGCCTTCAGCCCCCCGGTAATTTTGACATTTTTCAAATCCTGGATCTGCTCCTTATGTATGTATGTTAACATGAGCCTTTTTCAAATTGCTTGTGCGTGGACAACTTAATGCCAATTGCCACCAAACTCGGGTCATAGGTGCACCATAAAGAATTGCATGACATGGTAGGGTTAAAGGTCACATACCAAGGTCAAAGGCAAAGTGGATCGCAAAAGCAGTTGGCACTTGTGGTTCGAGAACCGCCTTGTTCTGGTCATGTGTGCAGCACCAAAAGGGGAGGGGGCGTAGAACCTGGTAGCATGTGATTAAACACATTTTGTACAAATTTTAACTTTTGGGCACTAATGAGCCAATTTGATTGGCTATTTACATCAAATAACCATATGAATGACCAATCAGATACATTGTTAGAAAAGTTTAAGGTGTTTACAGATATGTAGGTGGTCTAACTCTTACCCATACAAACAATTTAGAAACAACCCAAGTTACAATTGAGTTGACTTTCCAACTACAGTGGCTTTAGAATGATAAAATTTTACACAATAACATATCAAATCTGTAGAATTTTTGGTCATGTCAAGGTTTTGTGATTCTATGTTAAAGGTGCGCGTTCCGATTGTATTTGGGACCCCCCTGATTTACCCGGAAGTAGTATCGATTTTGATATCAGATGAAAGGCCGTATTTTTCTCGAAATTTGAGCCCTCAAATCCATTTCATTCCCAAGATATAAACCAAAAACTGCTGTTTTAATGGTAAACCATCAATATTATATATTATCAATATATCAGTATATTATCAATATACCACCACACGCGAGAGCGCGTGTGGTCTAGCGGAAAAGTGCAGGACTCGTGATCAATAGACCGTGAAAATCGTGAGTTCGAGCCCCACTATGGTCAACGTGTTTGTGTCCCTGGGCAAGACACTTAGTCTCAATTGCCTCGTCCACCCAAGCGAAATCTGGGTAGCTGCTATGGGGAATATTACGATCTAACGGCTGATAGGCTTGTGCGCTTGTAAGGCATGTCTTCGAGCAGCCACCTAAATGAAGCGAAATGATCGTGACGATTTCTTGAAGGCGGCGTAATAATAATTGTCAGGCGCTGTGTGCTTTGTAGAGCGCCATATAAATGCTCTGTTATTATTATTATTATTATTATTAATATTAGCACAGTATTGAAGAAGGCTTTGCAATATGCATATTGCTTCTACCTTCAAAACCACAAGTTTGTTTCCCACGGCACTTGATGGGGCATATTTGCAAGTGCCAGGCTCTCATATCAAGTAGAGAACACAGTGGACATAAATCAGAACAAGTACCTTTAAACCAATGACAATAAAATTAGGATACTTATCTGACTAAATGTCCCACTGTGTATTTTAATGATTCTCAAACAAGTTATTTGACATTATGTGAAACATGTCAGTTATTATACAATTCCAAGTAAAATACTAATACCAACAGTCATCTTTTGAAGTGTTTGGAATAAACAGGAACTCAAACACAAAGGATATCATATGGCTGCATGTGTTCTGATTGTACCTAAACAGTGTGTTCCTGAAGAATCCCAGGTCCTGTTGGATTCTTGTTCAAGGCTGTTATGGTTATTTACGGTAGTAAGACGTCACTCCTCAAAATGTCAAAGACATTTATGATTAGAGAAAGGACATTGCCTTTTGCTGAAACAGCAAAATGGAATCCATTGGGCAAAATGGTGTATTTTTAACTTCAGACATTTGCTTGTACAGAATGTAGGAAAATAAACAGGAATAAGCAAGGCCGGTTACATGATCAGAAGGCAGCATATTGGATGTATTCTGTTATGGTGAAAGGAATATACATTTTATGTGTCATAACTAGTCATTAGTTTATTCCCTATGTTGCACTTTACTGTGTCTATTCACTGGCGTATCCAGACCTGACTTTTTGAGGAGTACCCTGGGGAGCGAAAGGAACTCTAACAGCCGAAAATAGGCTGATTTTGCATGTTTTGGCATGAAGCCCTGGGGGGCGTGCACCCCGAAAGCACCCCAAAAGAATTTAAGATACGCCACTGCTATTACAGTTTGAGACAGCAAGGGATTTTTACCCTACTTTAAAAACTAAGTTAAAGCTCTATGGCTATTTTCAGCAGATAGTATTATAACAGAGGGTGTTTTGAATCAATCCCATGATGCATAGCAATGTTCCTATACTGTACTGTACTAAAATAAACACATGTCAGTACTTAGGGATAGAAAGTGTTCCAAACGTTTAAGGAACCACAAGACATTTCATAATCATGCTAAAAATTCCTTAAGTACTAACAGTTTGTGGGCTAAAATGAGTGTAAAAGTCAGGGTTTTTATGTGTTAAGAATAGGATTTTATGGGATCACATGACCCTATTGGAGGTGAAATTTCCCAAACTGGTGTATTGTGGGATTTACTCAAAACACCATCTGGTATTATAAGTAAGGCACAGCTGTATGTATTGAGCTGTCTTCAGTAGATAGCATAGAAAGTAAGTTGCAGTTCTAATGCCGTAAGCTGTCTTCAAGATAGCATAGAAAGTAAGTTACAACTCTATTCCTTAAGCTATCTTCAGTAGATAGCATAGTAAGTAAGTTGCAACTCTATGCCTTAAGTTATCTTCAGTAGATAGCATAGTAAGTTGCAACTCTATTGCCTTAAGCTATCTTCAGTAGATAGCATAGAAACTAAGTTGCAGCTCTATGCCTTAAGCTATCTTCAGTAGATAGCATAGAAAGTAAGTTGCAACTCTATGCCTTAAGCTATCTTCAGTAGATAGCATAGAAAGTAAGTTGCAACTCTATGCCTTAAGCTATCTTCAGTAGATAGCATAGAAAGTAAGTTGCAGCTCTTTGCCTTAAGCTATCTTCAGTAGATAGCATAGAAGTAAGTTGCAACTCTATGCCTTAAGCTATCTTCAGTAGATAGCATAGAAGTAATTGCAACTCTATGCCTTAGCTATCTTCAGTAGATAGCATAGTAAGTAAGTTGCAACTCTATGCCTTAAGCTATCTTCAGTAGATAGCATAGTAAGTAAGTTGCAACTCTGTGCCTTAAGCTATCTTCAGTAGATAGCATAGAAAGTAAGTTGCAGCTCTGTGCCTTAAGCTATCTTCAGTAGATAGCATAGTAAGTAAGTTGCAACTCTATGCCTTAAGCTGTCTTCAGCATATAGCATAGAAAGTAAGTTGCAGCTCTGTGCCTTAAGCTATCTTCAGTAGATAGCATAGAAAGTAAGTTGCAACTCTATGCCTTAAGCTATCTTCAGTAGATAGCATAGTAAGTAAGTTGCAACTCTATGCCTTAAGCTATCTTCAGCATATAGCATAGAAAGTAAGTTGCAGCTCTGTGCCTTAAGCTATCTTCAGTAGATAGCATAGAAAGTAAGTTGCAACTCTATGCCTTAAGCTATCTTCAGTAGATAGCATAGTAAGTAAGTTGCAACTCTATGCCTTAAGCTATCTTCAGTAGATAGCATAGTAAGTAAGTTGCAGCTCCATGCCTTAAGCTCTCTGCACAATGCAGTAGATAACATTGAAAGTCAGATACCGCTCTTTACCTTATGGTATCCTTAGTTAGGTGTATTGGAAGTAAACATATTTAAACATGTATTATGTACTGCTTTTTGCAGTTTAAGAAACAATTCTTTGCCATAAGTGTCTCTGCTCTCTCTCCCCCTCCTCTCTATCTCTCTTCACTCTTTCTCTCTCCCCCTCTTCTCCCTCTCTCCCTCCCTTCTTTCTCTACCTCTATACCTCTCCCTCCTCCCCCTCTATCTTCTCCTTCTCTCTCTCTCTCTCTCTCTCTCTCTCTCTCTCTCTCTCTCTCTCTCTCTCTCTCCCCCTCTCTTCTCTCTGTCAATGTCATGTTTTACATATTGATTTTTTTTCATAATGTTTCATGTTGGTCATTATGATTTCTACCCATTATGTTGTATACTTCTATTCCAATAATGGTTGGGCAAATGACTTGCACACATTCCTAAAGGTGAATTTAATTAAATGATTACCTGAAAGAGTCTCTTCAATAAAATTGATGGCTTGTGCATATTGCCAAGAAGATATCGCTAAACCAATTGTGTAAGAATTGATTAAATGCCGAGAGAGACTAGGCACTTCATTAGAAATGAAGTTGACAACAATAGAAGAAGTAGAACGCTTGATTATTATTTTACTCTTATCGATTGATTCATCGGAAAATAGGACAAGTTGGCTAGCAGTGAGGCGAAATACTTTAGCCAGCTCACGATTCTTTTGTAGGCTGTAATGTAATTGCAAAATGACTTCTGTGCAAGATGTGGTATTGGATTAGGGGTGATAACAATCATGTTATAGCCTCCTGACAAGAAAGTAAAATCCGATTGGACTTGAGCAATCCAATTATGGAACAAGGAGAGATAGAGTATGTCCAAGAAAAATGTTTCAAAATGCTCCTTGAGGCACTCGCTGCAAAAGGCATGTAGTAGGGAATCATTAGCCTCAAATATGAGTGACATATTCAGTTAAAATGGTGAACTTTTAGAAGCCAGTTCTGGTGTTATTTAAATCCAGATGTTCAAATTTCACAACTTTGGTCAATTTTTTTGCCAAAGGCCTGGATAATTCAGTACAGTATGGAAGACTTAAATATGCACATCAATTGGTCTATTCAGGTTCGTCTCAGCATAATGACACTGAATAGCAACACAAGAAAGTATTCTAGAAACATTGAAACGCTTAACATTTGTACAACTGTAGCGATCATAAACTTAATTTTCATAATTGCCATCATATTTAAAATAAGGTGGAAATTTCTCAAACTTAATCATTTTTTTTTAAATGGTACTAGTATTTGAGCGTTGGGTATCTAATTTTGCCTGGGAAAATTGACAGATTTTGGCCCACCTATTGGTTTACATATCCTAAATCCAGATTGTGCCTCTTTAGGTGTGGTAGCACTCTTTAAGCTTTCAGCAAGCGAATTTAATTGCTTTGAAGAAAAATGCTAGATCATTTATTTTAAGTCGGAGGACAACAAAGTACTGTCGTTTTGATCAACTTAGTCTTTCTTCCCGAGGACATACTCTATAGCTCTACTTAGCTACATTCTTATGATTCCATGTATTTTTATGAGTATGCTCTTAATGCCTTGCCTCTAGCATTTCTGTAATGAAGAGATTGTGTGTGAAAAAAAGATGTCTTTTACAGGTCCAAATATAGTGTGTATTAGTCTGGCATGCCTGAATGCATCATAACAAAGTGGCATATTGGTATTAAGATATCCCAGAGGCTAATAAGAAGCATGTATTGAGGGGTAAGCTTTATGATTAAGGGCTCATGGCATATATTTGAGTAGTTTGCTTTATTTTTCTGGCTAGGGTTCTTAGGGGTTTGTTGGGTACCCATGTTCATTCCATGGGTTTTGGAAGTAATTCCAAACAGGACCAATTTGCAGTGAAAAATACCCCTAATATGTTCAGTTTTCAGTGAAGATATACCCCAAACTGGGCCAATTTGCAGTAAAATTGTATTTCTAGTAGGACCCATTTTCAATATGAGAATAAAAACTATACTTGGCCTAGTTGAAGCTTCCCTTGTAATAGAATGTGTGATACGAATCTCACCAATCACATATAAAAAAAATATAAACTTATTCAATTAAATGTATTTGAATGGACCTAATATCTTAAAGAGACATGAGGACATTTCCGGGGACATTTCCAGAAAGAAGCACCCCAAGTTATTTTCAAACCCGGGTTTTTTTTTGCACATTTGGAATGCTTACCAATGTATTAGATCACAGTGAATAAGCCAAATACACTGTTTTTATGTAATAAGATCATTAATATGATGATTTAGAATTTTCTGTTACGCACAATAGAAAATCAAAGCATGCTTTTCTGTGGGGATGATTGCGATAACAAGCAAGTTCAAAACAGGGTTTTGGTTTTCTTTTTGAATTGTTTGTCCAATAAACCTTTGAAACATTCTTGGTAGGTGTTCTACAACCAATCAAGTGCAAATTGAGAAATTTGTATCCTCAGAA
This sequence comes from Ophioderma brevispina, assembly GCA_023653785.1. Lineage (NCBI taxonomy): Eukaryota > Metazoa > Echinodermata > Ophiuroidea > Amphilepidida > Ophiodermatidae > Ophioderma > Ophioderma brevispina. The sequence goes on along the minus strand of JAMKCH010009418.1, from coordinate 196 downwards.
AACAACTCCTGTCCTTTTAGAGTATGCTTGCTAACTAGATGATATTAACAATTACAGTACCTAGTTCAGTCAACATTTCACAATTATAGTAAAAACTTCTACATAAAAAGGGTTTTTTAAAGTTCTTGCAAAAATCTAAACACACACAACATGGCAAGTGTAGAAAAGAATCTTAAAGGTTCATGGCCCGATCGCT
>JAMKCH010009417.1:0-89984 GCA_023653785.1 Ophioderma brevispina | reverse complement strand
CCAGTGTGAATGTGGCCTTGGTAATTTTTTTTTAAATTAAATGCATTTTTTTAAAAAAGGATTGGATTCCAGATTGACCTTTCTGAGCACCCCAAAAGCAAAAATCTAAACCCAACACCTCCATGGGTCCTGCCCCCTGACCATAACAAAACCAAGGGCCCTCCAGTGGCCCTGGACCTCAACTAATAGTTTGTTTTTCCCTTGTATCAATCCAGTGGCATCTCTGTATTGCTCCCCGATTTGCATTTCCCTAATCCACTTACAATTAATCCACTACCTCTCAATTATGGTACTGTCCTTAAAAAAACAAGATTTTTTCTGTCAGTTTTCCTTAGAAAAATATTAATGTCAGAAAGCTACGGTGGGCAGGGGTTTCGTTATGGAAATATTTTTTCAGTATTCCTATTCATTTTAGGTGCATTTATTGTTGTTTCCCCCGCCAACTTTAGTTGGCGTCGTCGAGGTGTGGGACTATAGAAATGCCCCTGCGTCCGTGTGTGGTGCGTCCCCCACCAATATCTCTGTGATGCGTGGAAGTTCACGTGGGGGTGTCCCATCTTCGCAACATACATCATTCTCAAGTAGGCCTTGCTGGGAAGTTAAAGTGGGTCAATGTGACGTAGGTCCAAAAGTGTCAAAATATGGTAAAAAATAGGTCAAATTTGGTCAAAAATAGGTTATTTGTTATAAACCATTTTTTTGGTGGGGGTTTCTTGTAAACACGATTCTTTTGATCTAAGCAAGTATGGTTGTCCATCTCCCTCTGCGCACCATAGATGTCACCCAAGTCGACGGTGGATGAGTTCGGAGAGGTGGGGTATGTGGCATGGTCAAAGGTCAAATATGGTCAAAAATAGGGTCAAATTTGTCACAAATGGGATTAATTTGCTATATGCCTTGGCAATTGTGGCAAAATGATGACCACTTTGTGCGGTGGGGTCCCAATCATTCATTGCCGAAAATTTTGATTCATTTCAAGGTCATGCAGGGGTCATTCAGGTCAATGGATTAATTGCGTATAACCCTTGTCAAATGTGGGGTAGGATGATGAAACTTGGTGGGTGTGGTCACATTCAGTGCTGAAAAAGTTTGAAGGTCTGCAGGGGTCATTCAATGTCAAATGGAATTAAATTGCTATAAACCATATCTCTTGTGGTAGGATGATGAAACGCTTGGTGGGTGTCGTCAACATTTAGTGCCGAAAAATGTGAAAGTCATTTTCAATTGCATGTGGGTCATTCCATGTCAAAGGAATTAAATTGCTATAACCCTTGTCAATGTGGTAGGATGAGGAAATTTGTGGTGTGGTCAACATTCAGTGCCAAAAAATTTGAAGGTCGTTTCACAGTCAAAGGCATGCGGGGGTCATTCAGGTCAAATGGAATTAAATTGCTATGAACCGCTTGTCAAATGTGGTAGATGATGAAACTTGGTGGGTGTGGTCACATTCAGTGCCGAAAAATTGAAGGTCCTTTCAAGGCAAAAAGCCTCAGTGGTTTGAGAACTTATTTCCATCACATTCTCCCTGTTCTTAACATTATATTTCCATCCATTTACTATCGCGACGGGAGGGGAAATTTGTGGGTCGAGCACCGCTCCTTGTTGCAATTAATTGCTTTTTCATGTGTATAAATGATGCCACCTAATACAAAGACAGGTCTCAATTTGCTGCTCTGATTTTTAAATTGCAGCTATTTTTGGTGTTGCATTAAGTCTAGAAAAAGGTGCAAGGAATTGCAATAAATGTAGAATTTTGATTTGGGTCAGGAATTTATCAAAATGAAATTCCTCTTTGAAGGTGATTAAAAAATAAAAGTCAAGAATTTTCTTGAATGAAGGTGTGTGTTGTGTGGGGGGGGGGGGGGGAGGAAAGCATTTAATGGAAATTATAACACAAAAATCATGTCACTTTGTATAGTTCAGAAGTAGTTTACTAATCAGAGGTATTTTGAACAATCCCATAATGCATTTGCAAAAATGCGTATAGTGGAGTACTGTACTAATGAATGTCAGTACTAAGGAAGAAGTTCACAAAGTTAAAGGACCCACAAAACATTTCCAGGATCAAGTGCTTGTGGGCTCAACGGAGTGGTAAAATGCCAGGTTTTTTATTTATTAAGAATAGATTTTTTGGGAGTCACAGGACCTATTGAGGGGTGAAATTCCCAAAACTGGTGCCTTGTGGGATTGACTCAATACACCCTGTGGTGCTAAGCAAGATGTTGGATTTTGGTCGTAGATATTATATCTGTATCAGCTTGATGTATGTATTATTGTATCAGAGTCCAACTTGGGAATGTGCATGTTGTTTTTGTCAATAATGTTCAATGATCAGGACAAAATGTTATTTTAATGTCTGATCGTGGCAACCAGTTGCCCTCACAGGCGGATGGGGTAGAGCATACAGCCACAAGGGTGGAATGGAAATGGACTTTTTTGTCTTTAGCTCTTCATTAGAATTAAGCCATAATATTTGAGGGTGTGCAAATTTGTGCAGTGTCGTTTTGAAAATCCAATATGCCCGCCACCATGTCATGAATAATTAAAGGTCCCAGGAAAGGCATATATAATTGATGTGGTTTGTGTCAGTCTCAAGGAGGGGCGAGAAAGCATTCAATAGTTGGGTTGTTGATGACTCATTGTGACTATTGTTTTTTTCAGAGAGTAATAGCAAATTTCCAGGCGGACTGGTGTGAATCTATTCATGGAACTGATGACAAATCAATAGTTTCACTAATGATGTGTCTGGTAGTGTATTCTTTTTTGTGGCCCTGTTTAGTGGAAGGGGAAATACCCCGTAAAGATTTGGCCTAGGTTTTTCATCTCATTTCATGGGACCTTTAAAAACAAAGTATTCTGATAGAAACAAAAATTGTGGCAAACCCCAGGTTTTTAAAACACAGGCTAGTCAAATGATGTGAAGCTTGTAAATGTGATCTTGATCAATATATGCGAAAAATCCATTATGGTGCCAGAGATTCCTCATGCTTGAAAACCTGGATGTAGAGCACATTAAGGAAGTAGAGAGTAGTGGCAGCCATATGGGATTCTAAAACATGCCACTGCCCACAAAATCTGCACACCTCCTGAAATTCTTGATAAGGTTTATAAACTAAAATCGGTCGATAGAAAAGGTCTGTGCTCCATTTCCACCCTGCACTGATAATCCATCAACCTTGTGTTAATAACGGACTATGTACAGTTATGGTTGACACTCGAAGTATCTGATCTTCCTTAACATATGGTGCTTGTCTGTAGTATAGCAGGTATATTAATGGATGTAGACAATTATTAAGGCACCTATGACCTCTCTAGAGTTTTGGGGATTTTAAAGAAATTTACAAAAACAAAAAAACAACCTAAAATTAAAAAAATATAGGGTTGTAAAATTTGTGTATACCTGTAAATTGCAAACTTCATATTTGATTATATTACAAGCCTGGCATGTAGCAGTAGATTGTGGATGCCAATTCTATATTGTTATGGCACCAGTTGCAAAGCAACATGTTGGCCAAGTTGTTTGTATGAGTATTTTGAAGCTGCAACTAATTTATATTTGGTATACCTGTATTCCACTGTCACCTTTTTAAAATATCTTATGCTCATATAATTGGTGTACACACTGGAGAGTATTTAGGCCTAGTTTTTTAAAACAAATGGCTTACTGTTTTTTTGCACAATGAAATAAACCATGCAGGCTCAGCCATTGGATTACACGCTTTATTCCCTCCTGTATGATGATGGTATAAAGCATGTAATCCAATGGGTGCACTGAGCTTGTTTCATTGCGTAAAATACAGTTGGCCAAAAAAAATTAATCCTACCTATTGTGTACATGATAAAGTAGCACAATTCGAGAATTATTTTGTATGTTTACACAGAAAAAATGGACCCTGATTTACACCACCATTTTGTAAATTTAAAAGCATAAGAATTATTATAAGAAGGTGACCCAACTTCTCCAACCAGAACGCAATGTATATGAAACTTGGTTTGGTTTGTGAGCAATAGTGGACATGCATATTGGACATGTCATCTGTCATCACAAATATGCATATTAAATACCTAATTTACATATTTGTTCTAATTGGCTAATAACATAAAGGCAGTCCACACTCTATTATTGTAATTATTATATTGCGGATTTTTATGTTAGGATGTGTTTCTTAAAAATGCAAAATGGGGGCAGTCATGGACTTTTTTAAGGTGGGTCCCATAGATGGCTCAAGAGTGATTAAATTGGAAGGAAAAATCATTTTTGTCAATTGATGGTCATGAAAAAACAAATGAAAACCAATGATAAGTGTTTTTGTTTAACAATTGCATGATCCATTCTGGTTTTAGCTGTCAGATATGTAAAAATCACAAAATAGTTTGAAATACAGTGAGTTTTGTCATATGTTTGAATTGTGTAATTTTTATGTCCAAAAGCCTACATCCGATTGCCATGTTGTCGTTGCAGATTATGAAAGTGGTGTACTTTTGCATGCTTTCCCTGATGAGGTATTGTAAAAATGTTCATAACTCAAGATATGGGATTTTTTCCCAAAAATCTGTTAAAATCATGGTTTTGGGAAAAAATGGCCATATTTTGAATTATGAATACTTCTATGATACCCGCAGCAGGGAAATAATGTAAAAGTACACCAGCTTTCATAATCTGCAAAGAAAATAGAAATAGGATGTAGGGTTTTCAAATTAAAATTCAAAATGTAAAAATATGAAAAAAGGCTGGATTTTGTGATTTTTACATATCTGACAACTAAAATCATCATGAATCATGTGATTGTTCAACAAATGCCCATATCATTGATTTTCATTTGTTTTATTATAACCATCTATTGACAAAAGTTATTTTTCATTACTATTCAATCACTCTTAGCCAGCTGTGAGACCCATCTTAACTCTCCATGAAAAGCTTATTTCCAGTTCTTGATATTCACTTGTGAGAAAAATACTTTCTTGGCATCTTAATTTTGGTTATTTTGCAGCGGAGTAAAGGCATGATGGATAGAAACTAAACTAGTGGGTTTGGGGAAATTTTGTTATCTTTTTTTAGGTCGTCCGATGCAATCGAAAAGACCTTATATCGGCATAATTTGTGTTTCTGTCTGTCCGTGTGTCAAACATTTAGTACCTTTCGGTTGACACTTTCCAACTTGCTTTAACTTTTTAGTGCAGTGATAGACCAAATTCATACCTGGTATGCTTATACATTGGGAAGGTCAAATGTCATTCTGGGATCATATTTTTGACCACATAATCGGACGACCTATTTGGGACCGCTGTCCCTATTTATTAGCTTTTTTGTTTCAAAATTTGCATGGTACAAAGCACTATAGGCACCTTTCCATAACCCCTCATTTTAATCATTTTGAACTTAATATTAAAATATTGTTTTGTGTATATAAAGAGGATATCAAATAATTAAATAAAAAACAACTTTTTACCATTTTTAATTTGTTTTAGTGATTTTCTTTAAAATTCCATTTAGTTCAATTGAGATTTTCTGAATGTGCACCTCAGACAATTTAAAACAAGAACTCTTATCTGTATGTTTACAGTGTTTAAGGACAGTTTATCTTACCCCAATTATTAAAAATAATAATTGTGTGTAGTTTTCATTATAAATTTCTAGAAATTGGAGAAATTTTCTAACAGCCAAAAATTGATATATCTTGAACAAGCCTTTCATTTGTTGATGATCAAAGATATCCCACTAAGCTTTCAAAATTTGTTCATTGTTATTTCATAAAACAAAACACTTATTTCTTGCATAGTCTTTCCATTTATAATGCAGAATATATTTTGGCACAAAAATTTCAAAAGAACTTGGGGATAAAAATTCAACGAGAATCACAAAATCGATTCTCGCTGTTTCCAGGTGAGAATCAATTTCTCCCATTGAATCATGTAATAAGTGTTTTGATTCTCGCAAACTTGGGCAAATTTACATCCCTGGAACTGCTTGCTTGCTGTATAAAATGTGGCTTGTATTTAACTGTTAGTTCTAAAATGTGTTCATTTCCCTTTAGTATTTCACATCTTGAGATTGAGGATTTTAGTGAGTTTGATAGAGAAACTCATTGATGCAATTAAGGTTTACTTTGTCATTTTCAAAAGTTAATACAATCTTTAAAGACCATGTGACCATTTTGGTTTGTAGAAATGTATTTTGCATTCAAAAATAGTCTGGCTTTTGTGCTTGGTTTTTTTATAATGCTCAGCTAGCATTTGAGATAAGGAAAGCTCAATGTTCTTGTTCTGTACATGTACATATTTTATCTGACAGACCACCCACTAAAATTATAATCAAGCTCATAATCCTTGGCCAGTTTTGTGCAAAATATGCACAGGTCATGCGTCATGTGCTGGATTTAAAGTCATGTCCCACGACGGCTGTGATGAAACTACGGTAGTGTCGATCACGGTTTTGACATGCTGAACGCAGTAAACTCTGGCGTGTATCAGGGTTCGTGAGCTAGGTGACATCGCAGGGTCATCTTGCTGACAAATTCCTGGGTTTGAATATCACGCGCGAAAGTGCGCGGCTTCCGGTATGGTGACTTCCTGTCTACACTCAGATATGAGAAGTGGACGAGAATGGTCGGGGGATGCTTTCTGAGTTTTGGCATCGGGGAACACAACTGGAGTGAAAAGTAGTAAAATAATTGATGTAAGTTTTCACCTCTGGGTTTAAAACTCTTGGGACTTTGTGACATGGCTCATGTCCTTGGGTGTGGTTCATGGCATTACTTTGCGGGAGCGTGAGTGCATTTTTCAAAAAATGGTCCAGAGATTCTGAATGAAATTTAATTGCAGTCAGGGAATGACATGCAGCAATCCTCTAAGAGAGTTCCTGATTATGCAGCATGCAGGCTGGCCATTTGTTGTTTAAAGGTGCATTTCGTGATTCCCAGCACCTTCCGTTTTATTCATTGTTCAGTCTAGATATCCTTGAGAAAAGCCTATCACAAAGTGGAGTTAATCCTGATCTGCCTTTTTGTTATGAGCCAACAATGGCTTGTTTCCCACGGTTCCATAGGCCAATGTGCTCTAATTCTGTCGTTAACGGACAGAAAATAGAAAGTAATTGTGAATCTTACAATACGACCTTAATTTGCAGATAAGATAGGCATACATGGATTACTACGGCTAATGGTTCAGATGTATAAATCTCAACTTTTTTTAGGTAGTCGGAGGGGGGGGGGAGACGAGGGTGTGGAGCACGAAATGCCCATTTAAGGTGCATCCAAAATACTGTTCTTTTGAGCAGGGTTTCTCTTTCTTGTGGTGCAGAATATTTGTGAGGGTACATTCACAAACTTTCTTAAGTATAAGGCATGGTATTAAAAATATTAATCACTAAAATAATGGGTCCTGAATTCTTAAGATTTATTTATACAGTGTAGTTCTTCTCATACGGATTGGACTGCTCTCTCTCTGAGAGATTTCAGCAGCAGGTTGCTCTCAAATTCTGATTTTGCACTAATTTTCTATCAACAATATACCAATGTGAAATATTTAGCTGAGAATCATTTCTTTGGTCTTAAAAATTTGAAATTTCTAATTTACTATGTGGAGCAAAGAATCTAATTAAAGCTGTTGTACAGTGTGTGAGTCAAAAAAAACCCTTCTACATTCGAATATAAAAAATAATTAAAATAGTTACAATTGATTTTTTGCTCAATGTTTGCTATGGTTATAAAGAAGGTAAACAGGCTTTCAGAAAACGTTTATTTGGTGTCATTTGGGATTGGAGAAGAAGTTTATGGCAATTTTGCTGAGAGACTTTAAAAAATCCTGTTGGCGATTTTGAGCCAAAACAAAGATGCATCGCTTCCTATAGAGAGTTAGAGTAACATGATTTGAGAATAATAATAATAATAATAACATACATAATGCGCCCTTTCCGACGGTTACAAAGCGCAGAGTATGACAATTGAAAAGTTAAACAACAATGGGAAAAATACCAGCAAAGATAGAACCCTAAGGATACAAAAGAGTACAAACATTAACACCAAAGATTGCTCAACAATAGTAGGTGGGAGAATAATTGAGGATTATAAAACGTAATATCCCAGAGATACAAAAGAAAAATGCTAAGTAAAAAACCCAATGTTCAATGTCCTAAATAAGAGAAATTCAAGATAGCTGGTGTAATACCAGAGTTTACTTTGGTTCAGAAAGAATTCATGGTTTTTTGAACTAAGAAAAAATTGGGAGAAAGTGTGAAAACATTAGGCAGTCTTTGTATTCCGTTTTGAAAAAAAAAAAACAGCAGTTGCCAGTAGTGAATTTTAAGTTTGATGCCGATTTATATACAGACAAACTTCAGCTTTAGTCTTCTTTGGCACTTTATGGACGTGAGTATATTGATTTGTGCAACTAATTACCTTAGATATGTAGAAACAAAAATCTCTGAGCAATTTCATTATGGTCATGAACTGAGACATTGATATGGGGTGATTTTCGCTAACTGACTCTTTATGATTGAAAATGTGTAATTTAAGTTTTGAAGATATTGTACTTATTAAATATGTTACACCACAATAGACCATTTTATAAAACTGACTATATTTTGGCGAGATGAAATCGATACCATCTGAAATTGCATATGTGAATTGTCTTTACTATAACGTGTTATGGTATACGTCTGTATCAGTCTCTCCGCATTATACGGCTAAAATCGGCCAAACTGATTTTTAGGTCTATCCGCCAAAATGTCAGAGTTTCTGAACCCCAAGTCGAAAGACCACCAAATAAAAAATATTCTGATAGCTGGTTATCTCTGTAAACAACCAAAGCAAACATTGAGGCAAAAAAAATCTTTCTGAATGTAGGGTTTATTGACTCACACTGTATATGGAATTTAAAGTGGCAACGCGAGATTTACATAACAGCTTGTCCCTAAAAATGTGAAAATTCTGATTGTTGCACTATTGTAAAGCTTTCCATCTAAAATATCCCCATCTGAAAGGATTAAGCTGAGAAATGTTTCTTTGGTACAAACATGTAAATTTCTACCAAGAAATACCAAATTTGGCCTGTTTTTATAGAAACAAATCAAATGGCTTTTTTTCTCTTTTAGACATTTCTGTAGCCAAGCCAAGGTAAGAATTTAGAGGTGGTCTAATCTCAGATTAATTTATTACAATATTTGGTGGTCAAATCTTGTTGCCCCTTTAAGGAAGGTCATAAATCGCTTTTCACTTCAGCATAAAAATATATATCCTCACACTCTCTCATTTCACTTTAACATTAGCTAAAAAATCGACAAGGGATAATCCGGTGTATAATGAGAGAATAAAAAAGTGGAAATGCATTGTTTTAGCTTTATAAATCAAAGATGTACGATTCCATATAACTAATGTAGGAACAAAAACACAAAGAGTGAAAAATGAAGGATTGAGGAAATTTGTTATAATACGTCCCCTGCAAATAGACATAACGCGGTGGCGTCTCAAATCTTACACTAAACCAACCGCTGCTTTACAACCAGTACGTCATAATTTGTGTTTGCGTGTCAAATGTTCCGGTCATGGGTGCATAATATTACGCTTATAAATCTTGTATATTCACAGGAAAGGCTTTTTGATCTCCAGTCAAATTTTTATAATGCACAACTTTGGGTTATGAGTTTACACATTCAAACCCTCATGCAGTCCAGATTCACATTAAGGTCATGTGAGGCCTATCATTCACAAACCATGATGGCAGGTGACACAAGCAATCCGAGGACCGATGTCTTTTTAATGTTGGGACAGTTTTTGCCTTTCTTTATAGCCAATTTTCAATACTCCAATTAAACGCTTGAAGAAACAAAAAGAAATGATCTAAAGTCCCGAAGTTGGGTCAATTTTGAATTTACATTATGGTTATTCCAACATGTAATCAAAGTATTGAATTCACTAAGAGAATGAATTTGGAATTATTCAGTTTTGAAGGGACTACCCAATGGGATAGTCTCATAGTCACTAAAAAATGGTTTCAGCTTGTTTGTGACACATGGAACAAAGCGGTGAATCTTTCTCCCAATTTTATATATAAGTCGTCTAATGCCGGGTCCGACCGAGACCTGCTGCTAACCGCCTCAAAACCCATTCTCCAAGAAGTTTAAGAGAGTCGCCTATGTAAACATACCAGTACATCTCTGGTATTGAACCCGTGTAGAAGTAATTATCGGCCGGCGTACTCATAGTCCGGGATTGGTGAACAATAGGGCAATCGTTCATTTGACTCGTCACGCAACATTATTTTCAACGCTTATTTTCGTTATCGTCTATGACCCCGGCTGTGGCCCCTCCACTATTTGTCTTTCACAACCGGGTAAGCATCTTCCACCTGCAGCCGACTCCTCATGGGCTGAAGTGGTGATGTCTCCACAGATGGGAGAACCAAATTGGCCAATCTACGGTTTCCTTGCAAGTGGGGGCTTCCTGGAAGAAGATCAGGACACTACCTGTGGTGTGGATCATCAACCACAGACAATGGAATCCTCTCTTGGTCTCCCACTGTTGGAGCAACATGCACAGACAAGATCTTGCGCATTCAGTGAAGCAGCCAGACATTGTAGCCATCTCTGGCTAGATAAAATTTGCGAACCACTGTGTTTGAACACATAAGACCTGGGAATAGGGACATCCTTGGAAAATCCTTCACAATGTCAAAACAGAGTATAAAGAAACATAGATTTTCTACAGGGAATATAAAAAATTTGCACCCATTTAATGGAATTATCCCAAAATTTAAAAAAATGAGAACTTTTTAAAAAGAAATTAATGACTGCGCTTGTCAAAAGCCTTTTCAATGTCCAAAAGAATAATAGGAACATGTAGTTCGTTAGCATCAGACTGTACGCCATAAGCAGTCTGACATTATTCCCAATATTCTACTTTCAAAAAACCTCTGATTATTATAAGATCTTCATACATCTTAAGACGGGTCTTGCCATCGTTAAGCAATAATTTTGTGGTCAACCGAAAGAAGTGAAATAAAACTATAATTCTGAAAATTTTAAGGGGTATTGGTCTTTTTTAGGTAAAGGTGAAAAAGCGCCATTTCTTGTGAGAAAGAGAGGAGCATTTTAAAGGGAACCTTGGAATGAGAATGGAGGATTCTTCAGTCAGTTATACACTGCTTGCTAACTTCTCTTTGACAGCATAGAAATAGAAAGCCAAATGGATCATTTGGCTTACTATCATTACCTTGTCTCAGCCAATTCGCATGGAGAAGGCCACGTAATATGATTCGTTGTCCCGGTAATCGGTCCAAACAATGAAGGGGCTTATAACGCGGGCAATTCAAACTTTAATTGTTATGGCATGTATTCCGCCGCCCTGTTATTTGTTGGACGATTGCTGGGGAACGAATCCTATTACGTGGCACTTCTACAGCGAATTGACATTGACAGTTTTCTCTGAAAAAGTATCAGCGTAAATCTAAAAGCGCTTTACAGTTAATCTGCTGTCACAAGGATATCACAGATTGTAAATATTGAAAAATTCAGTCAGCCAATTATAACAAAGCACCATATGACTACCCCTAACAGTTGCCCACAACATCTGGGTGAAGTGAGGCAAGCGAAGAGAGATGTGTTTCCTCAAGGATACGAAGTTTGCCACGCCTTTGATTGAACTCATAATTCTCGCCTGAACTGTTCGCAGAGCTTCTTAGTAATCCTTTTCTTCTCTGGCGGTATTCCTCCGCGTCCGTGTTCAATGCGTGTGTCTGTACGATTTATCTGGAGTTCCGTAAGGGTACACGATTGGATGTAACTTGGTGGAAAAAGACGTGGGTCCACGAGAGTCTCGACTCTTGATTAGATTTGGTGTAAAATTGATAAATATGCTAATTAAGTATCTAATTTGCATAATTAACGAAAATTTCCCGCAAGGCTTGTGTAAACTTTTCTGGAGTTCCAATAAGGCGTATTATAATGGAACTTTGTGGAAGGGAGCCGGGGGCGGGGATGGAGAGTTCTCGAACTGCTTAGATTTCGGGCGTATTTCCGGCAAATGACGTATGCAAAATGATGCTAATTAATATACAAAAATCAGCGTTTAATTGCTATAATTTGAAACAGTACATTGGATACCGGAAAATTCCTTCACGCATTCATAAAAGCCTATCATGGGTGCGCATTATTTTTTGCAATATTGAAAGCTGTACTGTGATACATGCGGCTTAGGTATGCAAATCAGCTAATTAAATATGGCGTAATTACGGTATCTCTGGAACCGTACATCGATAGGCAAAATTCCTGCCGCATGACAGAATTTAGCATGCATTCTTTGGTGAATCTAATTGGGCAACGTGGCAATTTTGGGGGCTAAATATGCTAATTAAGTTATCGTGAGTTCCGTACGGCATATAATGATGTACTTGGCGTAGGAGGAAGCGGGTTGAAGAGTTCCGATCTGATCAGATTTTGGGCGTATTTGAGTTAATTAGGTATGCAACATGTAACTAATAATATGCATCAATCTGTGTAATGGCTGTTATTTTGGGGAAACGGTTTTTACATTGGATACACAAAATCCTTCACTGCATGAAAGCTTGTATTGTGCGCATCTTTTTTGCATTTGAAAGTATGTGTGATATATGCGGTAGGTATGCAAAGGAGCTAATTACAGGACTTGTAGTACTCGAGTACGAATACTCGTACTCATACATGAGTACGAGTTACAATTTGTGGTACTCGTAATCATTAGCTCGTACTCAGGCTTGGGTATATTACTAATACTCGTACTCAGGCATAAGTAGGCTGTACGCGTACTCGCGATTTAAAATTTTGCTGTACTCGTGCTCGTACTCAGGACCAAAACTCATACGCGTACTCGTAATCAGGGTCAAGTACTCGTACTTCCATACTCGTACTCAGGAAAACATACTCACACTACACCAAAAAAGTTGAGGCCTGGCATTTATTGATGTGAAAAGGGAATATTAACAAAAATCAAAATATACAGTTGAGTGATATTTACAAAATTGTGACTTTCACCAAATTTGTTTTGAAAAATTTACTTTATGTTCTCAGCTAAATCTAAATATAAATTTGTTTTTTGATTATAGAATCAAATCTATTTCAAAATAAATGACAATTTCAAAGGGGATATCTATTATGTTATAATACCACAATGCTCAATTTCCATGACAATTTAATTGAAGCAACACCCATTTGAAGCACACCCCCAATCCATTTATACAACCCAGGTTTGCTTTCTTTTTGGCCACGACATTAATAACCAAATGGAAGGGTATAATCCCCATGGAAGTGGGTGTAGATTAATTATTCAAAACAACCTACTGTGGAGTGGTTAGTAGGTCAAAGTGATAAAGAGGCACACTTGCTTTTTAACAGGAAAAGCGAAAAACCTTGATTTTTAGTTTTACCATGCATATTCCCTATCAAAAGAATGAAGCTTGCTTATTAAAATAAAATATAAAATGTTTAAAAAGGAGTTTTGTTTTCTTTTAAACATATTGTGGGATTTTGTTTTGGGAATAATATAATAATGTTTCAAAGTGTGAAAGAAAAAGTCTGGGGCAAATTAATTCTGGGCCAGATGTCATCTACATTTGGAACACACAATTTCCCAAACTGGAAAGGAACTTTAACCTGTCTTAGGAAAAATCTTGTATATCAAAGAATTCATGATTTAGGACAAAATCAGCGATATAAAAGGAGAAAGAAGTCTCCGTGTCTACGCTGCGGGGTAGGGAGGCACCCGTTGCCACGGCTTTCCCCCCTCATTAACGTCAAGTTGTTGTGATCTGTGAGGAAGAGTGGCTGCTGGATGTCAATTCTCTGAGTTGGTTGGGTGAGGAGTGGGAATGGGGGGGGTGTACTTGATACCCCCTTTCGTGTCACTGGGCATAACTGGTTGTGTGGTGGTTCGGTTTTTTCTTGGTCACCTAAAAACTTTTAGTTTTTTTTTTAACAAAAATTTGTTAAATTGACCTCAATTCTCAATGAAAAAGTTTTTGAAGAAGTTGCCTGGAAGTCAATTGGAAACCCAAATTTGTCATAGATGCACCATGGGGATCACTCAATATGTTGATGAGGTGGGTCATACGGGTCATTTTGTTTGTACTGAGGGGGTGCAAAGTTCTAAACGGGTAAAATTTATAGGGCATGGTTGACGGGGTCAGCAAAGGAGAAAAAAGAAAAAAAGGACGAAAAAGGAAAAAATAGGGAAAACTAAAAACAATAAAATATAGTAAAAATTTTTGAAAAATGATAAAAAGTAAAACTTTTCTATTTGTCCAAAGCAAAATGTTGAAAAATAAAAAAATTTGACCCTCAATTGTGTTGTAAAACATTGAAAACTTGAAGTTGAAGTTCAATTTGGAAAACAAAGTTAGGGTGGGATCTTGTTTTGTTCATAAACGTGCTGGTGCACCATGGGATCCCTCATTATGTGACCGAGGTCACTGTAGTCAAAAGGTGACGTCCCGGTGGTCAAAGGTCACTTGTCTTGGCCAAAGGTCAAAGGTCATGGAGTGTGGTGAGTGCCCCCCACAGCTTTGATATTATTTGAATTTATAGCGGGGGGCGACGCAGGCACTGTCCCCCCGCCGAGCTACCGAGAGGAGAAAGACGAGAAAAAGAAAGAGAGGAGAGAGCATAGAGAGATAGAAGAAGGACAGAAAGAAAGAAGAAGAAGAAAGAGAGCAACAGCCAACAAAATCCAAAACCCAAACCAATTCTAGTTGTTTGGTTGGTGTGTTGTTTTCGTTCAGTTAGGGTTAGATGTTTTTAGTTTTTCAGGTATTCTTCAACCAAAAGTCAAAGTCCGGTTTTTTTTTTTCTTTTTTTTTTGTTATTTCTTTTTTTTTTTTAACAGGTTTTTTATTTTTTATTTTTTTTTTGTATTTTTTTTAAACCCAGGGCTCTCGTGGGTTGAATTGAAGGTTGCAATTGTACTGATTTGCAAGAAGGTTCCTTCATATGTGGCGGGGTCTCATGAACCAAGGTTTCAATGTCAAACGGATATTAATTAATATTGAGGTCATGTGTTCTATATGCCCATCTTACCAGGGGGGGACATGCCAAGAAGAGCATTCACGTAGAAGAGGGCATGGCAAGGTAATTGAAGTGCTGGGACAGCCAGCTGGCTCTCCAGACAAATCGCCCAGACAACATTTATGGTGAGGAAGCAGAGCAGGATGAATTTGAAGAGAAGGTCGTCGGTTGGGACCCACAGGCCCCAACAGGACTGTGCTGCCACCTCTGACCCCCATCTCTTTGTGATTGATGGCCATACGGTTGTTTGCAAACAACCTATCCCTAACTAAATAAAAAGGTTTTTTCTTACTTCCTTGAAAAATGACACAGTAGTTCTTGGTGTGGGCTGGGTGGGGGTGTGCGAGCATGGCGTGGATTCGGGATGGATCGGGTGCGATATCTCTGAGTGCTGGGGGTTTTTTGATGGATTATTTCACAAAGGATGAGAAAATATTGAGAATGAGAAAATAAAACATTCCATTGACCCCTCATGCTAACATAATTTTGGTCTTTAATATGAAAAGTAAAGGGCGGGGCCCCAGGTAATTTGTTTAATGAATGCCACCAGCTAAATCTGACCACAAAGCCCCTATGGTTGAGTGTGTAGGAAGTGGAAGGCATTCCCCAGCTCAGGTTAAGTCACCCTGTGGAAGTCATTGGATTTGGGATTCGCCAACTTGGGGAGAGGAATCCCGAGAGATCCACCCAGGCTCTTTAATTATTAAGGTCGGGTAACGGTAAGTGCTCTTCCAATGCATGGTATTGCCCATTATCAATGCACGGCATCATACTGACAGTATTCGGGGCTGTGGGGGAGGGGGTTGAAGGACAGGGAATTTAGACAGTAACAATGTAGGTGAGGCTAGCATATTGGGTCGGTAGGCATTAAGTTAGGCTTGTGGCCTGTTTTAGGAGTAAAGTTTGAGAGGACCTTAACCTTGAAGACTTGGCTGGTAATAATCAGTTGATACTTGGGCTTATCTAGTATCTAGCCTCTTTTCTGCTTTACAAATGTTTGATTTTTTTTTTATTAGGCGCAGGATATGTGGCCTGTTAATGGAAAGTTTGGCCCAGCAATGTGTCCACAAAGAATGCCAAATAGAAGAAATGGTGAGAATAGAAGAATGTGGAGGGATATATGGGATCAGGTCCTTCAAAATGGCAAAAAATACGGACAAACCAAAGGTTAGGAGCATGATTTGGTTCATTCGTTAATTTTACTATTGCCTTGTCAGGCTATTATTTTTTATTAAAATATGTGTTTACTGTTAGTATGATACATGGTGGGATTCAAAAAATGAAATGAAAGCCCATAACTCAAAGGAGAAAGAATATTTGCGGTTATCTGCATTGCCCACCATCATGAGGAAAACAATAAAACTTAATTGAAAATGATTTGTTTGACTTGTGTGAACCATTGTTGTTTGAATTTAATGAATGAGGGGTATAATCCGCAACTCAATAGGGTTTTTTGCCCAACTTTTACTGAGGGCTGAAATAATAATGTGGATATTAATTCTATTGCTAATATGCTGGCTAAAAGTCCTTAGTGACTCAACTCAAAGAAAGAACGCTTACTTGGCATTCTGTATATTTTTATCTATGCTCTTTAAAACCGATTAACCCGACAGGCAGGCGTCTGACACCAGGCTCAGACCCGTCTCGTCAGGCCCGTCTTCCCCGTCTTTCAAACTATCCAAGGAAAGCGCGACCCTAATCAGAAGCTTATTTACAGGATTCGCTCACAATCTTATTTGCTGTTTGCAATAGGTCTCCAAGCAACAAATGATATTACCAAACTGTTCAAATCATTGTGGGTTTGTTTTATGTTTTAAAGGGGGGGGGAAAATCTGTTCACAGATTACACGGCTATTCAGCCAGCGAAGTGTGAGTGTTGTTTAATCTGGTCGTGTACATATATCAACTTGGATCACGCTTGTGAGGGTCCTGAAACCACGGATTTCTAAATGATCACACCACACCACAATGTCTATGTTTCGAGGAGAGAGGCAAACGGACCCAACGGGCAAAAGCCGAGGACCAATGAATAAAAAGTAAAAAGGATGGACGACTACGGGGCGAGATGAAAATCATGGTCGCGGACAACAACATCCTGAAGTAGGTTCGGGGTGAGCGGGTCCCCCGGACCCGTTTGTCGAAGTGGACTGGTTTGGCTTGTTGGGAAGATGGTGAATTACTCTGAATGAAATTGTTTTTGTCTGAATATGAGAATATTTGACAATAATTGGCAAATATAAATTAATTTGCATGTTTGCTGCGTTGGCAAATAAATTCGGCAAGTGCAATTTGGCAATAACATGCAATGTTTGATTTTCTTGCAAAATAATAACATGGCCAAAAAGGTGCCGTGATGTGATCCAGTTCCAGTATTAAGTAAACAAGGGGTAGTAGGAGTTATTTAGTAGTTATGTAACCATTCGATGGCGACGAATGAAAATTGGAAACGAATGATTGAAACGAATTATGAAACGAACGAAATATGAAAGATTGAAAAAATTGATTTGTGTACTCTTCAAAGGGTTTTTTTTAGGGGGTGGTGGTGGGGGGGGCTTTTTTTAAGTTTTTTAACTTTTTTAATTTTTTGTATAAAATTGTGCTGATTTTGCAAGAGTTTTCAGAAATGCATAATAGTGCAAGGAGTTTTGCAGCAGCAGTAGTAAGTTGCAGTTAAGTACACTAATAAACCCAATTGCATCATCAAATAGTTTAGGGGTACTTGAAGCATTAAATAAAAGGTGTTTTTTATTTGATTGATTGTTTGACAGGAGGTTGTTTGTGTTTGATGTTTGTATTGATGTTTTTTACATAGCCAATCAGAGATTTTATTAAAAAGTATAAAAAAAAAAAAAAAAAAAAAAAAAAAAAAAAACAAAAAAGCTTTATTTATTTTTTAAATTAAAAAGTACTGCTTATTATATAGAACGGTTCTATTGTAGACAAACCGGAGGTCGAGGAAAAACTAGACCTAGAGAAGTGGGGGGTCGGGCGATGATGGGCCCCAGTGGGGGGAGAGAAGGAAGACGGTAAGAAAGGTTAATATATAACAAGGGGGAATGCAAGCTTGGAAACACCGCTGTTCCCGCGGGGCGGGGAGGACATGGACGAGTAGTACAGGACGGGAGATGGTGAGAGGAGAGAGAGAGAGAAGAGGGTAGTATGAGGATGCGGAGAGGTTTGCTATGAGGAGTAGGGGGAGAGTGAGGAAGGATGAGATTGTAGATAGTGAGGCGTAGATTATAGACCTGGGAAAAAGGTAAACAGAGAAATGATGTTGTGGGGTAGGTGGTTGTAAATGATTTTGTGGTGGTTGGTATCTCTGAAACTGGCTTGGAGTTATAAAAAAAACAGATTGTGATTTGATTGATTGGTTGAAGTTAGGATGTTGACTGGAAGTTTAATACTATTTAACCACAAGTTTTTCCAATATGAAACTTCCTCCTTTGAGTATTATTTTCAGAGCTTATCCTTATTTACAGTCGATCAATGTGTGATCATGTATTGTGTATTGTTGTGATTATACCCTTAACATGCTCTTCTAGCGGCCTTGATTTTGTGCAACATTTGCAGAATTATATAAGAAAAGGTTTATGTGGGGGGGAAGGAAGGAATTAGCTCATATCGCTTGAGAAAAGTAATTACCCTTGTAATGGTAAACAAAAAGTGAACCAGTGATTTTGCCCAACAATTGTCTACAAGTTTTTAGTTATTTCAAATTTCCAGGTTAAAAATGCTCTCATCATATGAATTCGCAATTTTACCAGAGCTGAGATCATCAAATGTTGATTCAAAGTCTGCGGTTTGTATTATCAAGCAGGACACGCATTAGTCAATACAACATCAGGAGGAGTCAATTGTTAAACCAAATTATGGAGGCCTTCCAGGGAGGGGGAAACAATCCGATTTAGTGCATGGCTTCTTGTGAAAAAGAGAATGCATTCAAAATGCCAGTTTTCCAGTATTTGTTATTTTTATTGCTTCAAAGATCTAGTTCAATCACATAAGGTTAACCTTCTGAGCACCTTAGACTTGTTCATCACCAAATAGGCAAGGATTCTTCACAAGGACACAGTGGAATTGTATTATAGACTAGTGCGGGCACGGGCACAATGCAAGCAAACAAATGCAGTAGATTAGCACGCTGTTGATGCTGTTGTATGTGTGTGATTGTGTTGTGATGTAAGCGCGGAGGGGCGGGGGGCGTATTACGCTTTGGCAAGAGAAGCTAGACAAGAAGTTTGGTGGGTATTAATTTAATTAAATAACCCGAAAAGATTACGTTCATGAGTTAGGATAAATGGATAGATATATAAACAAAAGTCAACTAATTTTTTTGGCCTATAGGGTAATGAGCAAAGTATAGCCTTGAATACAGCATTTTCTGAGGGCTCATTAAATCATATGCAGGGCGTACTCGGGCCCCCCTCAACTCTCCATGCCCGCTCTCTGGAGAGGGGCAAATGGCACAAACAACAACAAATTTCCCTTTTCCCATGAAATTGTCCCTCTTCGGGGGGGGTCACAAAATCAAAAGGCCCAATTTTCCCGGTCAGGGGCTAAAAAAGGGCTGGAATGTGATGTTAGAATGATTTGGCAAATTTTTTCCACGGCCAAAAGTCTTCCAGGGGGGGCACCTGCCCCACCCACCTGTTCGCCACTGATCATATGGACATTTCAGTAACTAATTGCAAGCCCTCTTCAGCCCCCCTACCACCATTATGGTTTACATGTTGCCGATTGGCTAAAAAACATCAAGAGTTCTGTTGTAACCAATCAGCAGATAGTAGTCTGCGTGATTAAGCACATCTAAATGCAAATTCTGCAATTTATAAGTAAAAATAATAAAAAGATCAACTATTCATTGTTTATTTGACATCAATAAAAAGGAGCTACGGGTTAAATAGGAGTGGAGTACCGTAACTGGTATGAACTTGATTTGTGATATAAAGGTAAGATATAAAAAATTTGGGATAATAAATAGTGCAAATATTTATTTATATTTGGCTTATCACTTTCAGAGCCGAAATGGCGATAGGGACAGGCAATCCAAGGAAAGACATGTAAAATCAAACAGCATGAAGAAAAGAATGGCCAAATGGATTAAATCAGATTGTACTTGATATAATTAAAAAGCATTTCTACTTAACTCCATTGAGAAAGGATGATTTGGAAAGGGAATAATCTAAATGAAGCAACAGGAGTCACTGCGACTCTACCCACACCCCCCCACCTAGACCATACAAATATGAGTAAAACCTGGGCTACATAGGAGCGAGACTGGAGCGCTTGCGGACAGTGTTGAAACTTGCATCAGCTGCCTATCGCCAGTTTTGCTCCCCATGATATATAGCTATTCTCCAACACAGACATGATAACACGCCTCCTATGCACACCTCATCACAGTCAAGAGTATGGAGGGGGAATGGAAACGCATGGTCAATGAAATTGGTCATATCTTCTGATGGCGTACGCATGTTGTATTTTAATCAAATGTTCCCATACGAAAGCTAGGAGACAATTATCATGAACATTTCGTTGGCACTATTCTCAAATTGCAGGAGGGGACCTGGCTCAACTCCTGGCCAGGGAATTAATATGTTTCAGGGTGGCCCTTGATTTGCTTGTCCTGGGGCATACATTCATCAATTCTGGAATCTGTTTCATTCCTACCTTGCGTTTGTTTGATTTCTCACAGCTTTATGGCCCTTTAATACATCCTAGACAGGTATCGAAATTTAAATGACTTAGAGCCATTTTTTTTTGAAATTGTTTTTTAATATATACTGACTATATACCTGCAATGTATTTTTGTGTATGGGTTGTGGGACAGAAATTATCGCATTCCAATCTGTATCTCTAGGGCCTCAACTATTCCCAACGATTAGAGTTGAATTTTATCGTCAAATAGGTTTTTTTTTTTAAATCATGAATTTTGGGTGAGAAAATTTAGTGAAACAAACTTTTGCTGAAGTGGGGACATTTTTAATAACGACTACAGTTTTTTTTGCCAATTAATATTGTGATTTATTGTGTTAAAGACGTCCTTCATGACATTTTAAGACAGTTGGTTCATTTGGGAATTGGGCAGATGAACCATGAAGTATCAGTTCTTTTGTAGCCGGTGAGGGAATGTAAAACAGCCCAGTCTTGTGTGTATAATTATATCTTTAGAAATCATTCTCAGTCAGTCAGTTTTGGAAATTTATTGAATAAGGTTTTAACTCTCAATCTGTCCTGGACCACTATTTAAAAAACAATAAGAAATGCAATATAAATAAACTTCCCATAGAACTTTTTTAATCTCCAGGAGAAGTATCCAAAAATGAGAAATGACAAATAATGCTACTATATTGTTTGTCCAGAATCCCCCTTGGACATGACATACACATTCCCATATCTCTTCGTGAACTGCACTTACATGCATCCTAGAGGTGTGTCGTATTGGTGGGATCAATGTGAGGTATGAGTTAATTGCGGTCATTATGGATACTTTCCTATTCTTGTTAAAAAAACAAGGCTCGTGTTATACTTTGCCTTGCAAATGGCTAACTTTGATGATCCCAAGGCAGGCCAGTCATCCTTCTTTCTTTTTTTCGTGCGCCTAATCCGGCTGACACGGGTGGGGCACCTGAATGCCAGTGGTAAGGTGCCATTTCCTGGAAAGTCCTGGAAGCAGGTACAGTGGATCTGCTAACAACATCGGTCTTGCTTTTTGGAACATTATACAACAATCTTAAGACCTGATAAAGCATGGCAAAGGTTGTATGGTTAATGTCCCTTTGTGTAACTCGGTTGGAGTGTTGGTACCAGAACTGCCAACCGCAGATATTGTAGTAATGTAAAAATCTTGCTCTCATGATCAGAATATTTGAGACAAAGTGTATGAAAACAAATTGCAATCCTTGGGCCCCACCCTTATAACAGTACGACTAGCCCAGGAACCGCATGTCCTGATATCATATACCCAGCTTGTTTTAATAAAATGCAAAAGTGAACAATAGCCCATGAGGAATGAAAAAAAAAAACACAAACTCTAGCAGAGGCAGCAATGCACTATGATATGTATATCCCCATGAACCTAATCAATGTTCACAGCACCAAGATCATTGGAGTGGACTCAACACCAGATTCATGCTTTTACCAACAAATTCTCTGCAAGCTTTTTCCAGACATTAAATTGCTGTTTGGCTGAAATTCCAGCAAGTGGGAAATGGTTCTTGGATTAGGTACTCCGTTCGTTCGTGGGCGGTAAGAACCTAAATCCGTGGAACTCCTGCTTAAACCGGCTGATATTTTTTTCATCAATCCAGGTTGTAAAAGGCCTGGGATTCCTCTTGGTGGCTTGTAGACCTTACAGTCATCTATGAATTGTGGCTAATGATTTGTGGCTCTCCACACGACAGTTTGGTGAAAGTTCTACACCACCGACATTGTGAAGGGAAGTGGCTGTGTGATGCCAATGATGCCATTTCCTGAGTCCTGTTTGAGGTTGACCCATGTCTTTTCGGGCCTTTCAGCCACATTCCTTTAGGCTTTGGGATGGGCTGTCCACAAACGGCTTTCAGGTTCACGGTAGATGATGACCATTGTTCAGACCACCTGTCATTGATATAGGATGATCGATACGGATACTAGCCAGACTGCAGGTAGGTACTGGCAAAAGCACTACAAGGCATTGTGCACATGTCTGAAACAGGGTGGCTTCTCCTGACTACATTTGCTGAGAGCACAAATATCTGTTGGGCCCAATAATACAATTTTTTTGTAGAGGATTGCTTGGCCACCTTACATGCTCTCTGCGATGGCTCTCGCCAGTTGCAAGCATACGTAAAACTATTCAAAGCACTAACCTACTCCTCTCCTGGAAATAAAAATAGTAGTGGGAAGATATCTCTGTATTGTCTGGGAGTCATGATGGGTTATTTCAAAATGAAAAATATACATTTGGTTTGCCACCTTTTGCGTACCCATTGTCAGAAATATCACAAAGTGCCATGGTTGTGAATGCCACCAGCCAACTACCAACACAAGCCCTATGGTTGAGTGTGTAGGAAGTCACCTGTGGAAGTTACCCTTTGAATGTACGTGGCTGCCTAGAAGATTATGAAACCTGTGAACATGGTTGCTTCTATGTAATACTACTCTCACCCTCTTTTTGTAAACCAACATGCTCAGAAAATACCTTGAACAAAAGCCGCCCCGCCAGCCCATCCCCGGCACATTGAACTCAACTGCACCCTTGTGTCACTCAGAGAGCGTTCAAGACCAATGGTGTCCTGATGTGTAATCTGATGCTGATGGTGATATTGAGAGAGTGGTTGCCTAATTTTAAAACTAAGCCACTTTTTTAGAATTTCTGGGATGTTTGGGGGGGAGGAAGTTGCCCCCTCTGAGGGCTCGAAAAAGGGTGACTATATGGGACCAAAATATGCATTTTCATCCCTCTTTTTTCAGGGGAATTTCGACCATTTTCAGCCTAAATTTGGGCAAAATTAAAGCACATTTGGTCAATTTTTTTTCGCGCACTAAGAAGAGGCAGAAAGCAAATGCATGTGGTCAAATTCCAACTTTAATTGGAGCAAATCACCGGGGTGACTTGTGAATTTTTGCTCCTCTGGAGGACACGACTTGGAAATTTGCCCCTTCTGGATCATTGCCTCGGGACGCCACTGGCTCAATCAAACCCATGCTTATTGAAATAGGCCAGCCAAAAGTAACCGCAAAATCTAAATTATGGGGCTCACGTGACATAATGTTAATGATCGTGTGCTTCAACTCAGGGCTATGCATATCTAGGTATCTGTTACATTTGGTAAGAGACTAACAAAAAAAAACATAAACCACCTTGCTCTGGAACTAGCACTTGGCACAAGTTTTGATTTTGGCCAATTTTTCACTATATTTTGCAGAACAGTGCAGTTTGAAAACTAAGTTGCTAAACACTGATTCGACCTTAAAGACGCTTATCAGTGATTTGCAAAAGCAGAAAACCAAAAAAAATGATCAAAAATCATTTTTTTGCCTTGTCTATACCAAGTACATGTATCCTAACATGTACATTGCAAATGATAAATCCAGAAGCAACCCTAATAAGGACAAAATCAGATATTTTAGCCAATACTGTCTCCGTACGGACACTTGCTACAACCGGTAATTGAATGGAGATTATATATCGAACACGCCCGTTTTCTTCCTTTTCGGTAAATCTTCAGTTGGAAAAACGTAACTTATCGGAATTATAAGGCACTGTATCCTTAACTTTAAAGCTATCTCCTGTAAAGTTTGAAATTATTAATCATTTGGAAAATCACTGATAATGTTTTTAAACTAAACACAAAAACCTCCCGGGGCCGTTGTATATGCTAAGAGGAAATTTAAGGCTAGAATACCCCAGAATAGTGGCGAAGTGAGTGAGTTTAGTTTTTGTTTCATTTGATCAAACTAGACAAATGTGCGCATGTTGCATGTTAAGATTCATGATTACACTCCCCTAAATATGACGATATGTAAACCAAATATGATGGTGTTGATGAAGTGCGTATGCTCAGTATCATACGTTTGGGCACCTCGATTTTGGATACAGAGGTCTCATTTATTGGTAATTGCTCTTCACTGCATTGTAGAATTTCAATGCACCGCATCATACTGCCTGCAGTCTGATGCCGTCTTGTGATAGTGTTTACTGCATTGGCATTGAATGAGGGCATACTGCAAGTAATTGCAGTAACAATTCTTGGTAGGCTGAAAGTATGAATGGACCTTGAAGTTGGCTGGTAATAATCCAGTGATACTTTGGCTTATCTAGCTATTTTGCTTACAAAATGTGATTTTTATAGGCGAGGATATGGTGGCTGGAATGGAAAGCAATGATCACGATGCAATAGAAGAAATGGTGGAGAATGTCTCAAAATGGCCAAAATAGACCTAAACCAAAGGTAGGAGCATTTTGCTTTGGTCATCGTTAATTTACCTTCCTTGTGGGGATAAAAAATATTTGTTACGGTTATGTATTGATAACATGGTGATTCCAAAATGAAAATGAAAGCCATACTAAAAGGATAGTCTTGTGTTTATCTCTATCTGCATGGAGAAAAAATAAAACTTAATTGAAATGCTTTGAAAAACCATTGAATTTAATGAGGTAAGCCTCAAAGATAGTTTTGCCCAACACTGAGTGCTGAAATAATAGTGGGATCTCTATTCTATCTGCTGCATTCCCCTTAGTGGACCAACCAAAAGACGCTAAAAAAACCGACAGGCAGGCCGTCTTCAAACTATCCAAGCGCGACAATCAGACAGCTTTTTTTTCCAGATCACTCGCTTACATAAATTGCTTGCATATTATCCAAGCAAATGATATTCCCGAAACTTCAAATCATTGTGGGTGTTTTAAGGGATCATTTCCACAGTATTACAAAGGCATTCGCCAGCGAATGTTACTGTAAACTGTTCGTTTACTATATCAACTGGATCACGCTTTTGAGAGTCCCTGAACCACGATCTAAATGATCACCACACAAAGTCCTTCTGCGGCGTGCAATAACATTCCAAAAGGTCCGTGATCCAGTAACCAGGGAGCTATGTACCACTTCGATGGCGAATTGAAAATCTAATAATGGTTAGGGTACTTGCAAGAGTTATCAGAAAATGCATAATAGTGCAGTACACTAATAACCCCAATGGTCAAATAGTTTAGGGTTACGTTGAATAAAAGGGTGTCTTTTTATTTGATTGATTTGTTTTGACAGGGTTGTTTGATGTAATTTAGCACATTCAGAGATAATAAAAAAAAAAAACTTAAAGTACATGCATTATATTAGAAGGTCTTTTTGATTGTTACTCCAGAGGTTATATTATGTTTTATGTAATGAACCATTGTAAGTAAGGTGTAGACTTGGGAAACAGATTAAATATTTTTCTCTAAAATGTCTAGTAAAAAACAATTGAAGGTAATACTTTTACCACAATTTTTTCACAATATGAAACTTCCTCCTTTGAGTATTATTTTTCAGCTATAAATTCGATCAATGTGTGATCATGTATTGCCTTTATATCCCTACAGGTTCTATGCAGTGATTCACATGACACCTTCATATTAAATTATTTGGGGAATTATGCTCATTATCTCTTGAGAAAATATTACCCTGTAAAGAAAAGTTAACAGTATTTGCAAAATTTTAAAGTTATTTCCAAATTTCCATTTTAAAAATGAACAGCAATATGTTTATCAATTCTTACCCCGAGATCACAACTGTTGATCAATGTCTGGTGGTCCTTATCACGCATAACGCATTAGTTCAACATCAGAGATTCATTGTAAACCAATTATGGAAGGCCTCCCATGGAACATCGTATTTATGCATGCTTGTGAAAGAGAATGCATTCAAATGCAGTTTTTCCAAGTATGTATTTTTTTTTAATTAATTTTTAAACTAGATTTTTAAATCATTGTTTTACTTTGTTCATCACCAAATAGGCAGATTTTTCACTGAGATTAATAAAAAAAAGAAAAAGCATAACTTTACTCCTCCCCTTACAACAGTGAATTGTTTATAGAATATGCAGGCAGCACTGTCACTCAAAAATCATTAGATGCAGTGGTGTGGATGTAACGCCGTCATCGCTGTGGCAAGAAGCGTGTGTTTAAACGATACGTTTCAAGCGTGGATAAACAAAAGTCACTAATTTTTTCCTATTAGGTAATGAGAACTAACTGCCTTTGATACAGCATTTCTGATTGGCTAATTACATCATAGCATTGGCGTATCGGGCCTGCCCGGCTGCTTAGGGGGCAAATTCTCCTTTCCGGAATTTTCCCTCTTAGGGGGGTCAAAAGGCCAATTTTTTCCCGTTAGATGGCTAAACAACGCTGATTTAGCATGAACATTATTTAGCAAAATTTTTTCCCGACCAATGTCTTCAGGGGGCAACCTGCCCCCCGCCCGCCGCCTGTTATGCCACTGATCCTATGTTCATTTCATTACTACTTGCATCCCTCTCAGCCCTACCACCATTTTCACCATGTTGCCGATTGGCTAAAAAATCAGCGAGTTCTGTTTTAACCAATCAGCAGATAGTATTCATGGGATTAAGCACATTCTCAATGCAATTCTCGCAATATAAGTAAAAATAATAAAAATTCAACTATTTCATTGTTTTATTGACATCAATAAAAAGGAGCTACGGTTTACATAGGAGTGGAGTACCGTAACTGGTATGAACTTGATTTGTGATATAAAGTTAAGATATAAATAAATTTTGGATAATAAATATGTGCAATATTTTATTTATTATTTGGATATACACTTTCAGAGCAGAACATGTCGATAGGGACAGTGCATCCAAGGAAAGACAATGTAAAATCAAAACAAGCATGCAGAAAAGAATGCATATAGGATATAATCAGATTGTCCTTGATATAATTAAAAATGCATTTCCTACTTGAACTCCTTGATGAAAGGATGATTTGGAAAGGGAATAACTTAAATGAAGCAACAGGAGTCACTGCGACTCTACCCACCCCCCCACATCGACCATACAATATGAGTAACTGGGCTTACATAGGAGCGATACGGAGAGCTTGCTACAGTGTTGAAACTTGCATCAGCTGCCTATCGCAGTTTTGCTCCCATGATATATAGCTATCTCCAACACAGACATGATAACACGCCTCCTATCGCACACCTCATCACATTCAAGGTATGAGGAATGGAAACCGCAATGGTCATTACATAGGTCATATCTCTTGATGCGTAACGTCATGTTGTATTTTAATCCAATGTCCATACGAAAGCTAGGAGACAATTATCATGAACATTTGATTGTAGTCTCAAATTGCAGGAGGGACCTGGCTCAAATCTTGGCCAGGGAAATTAATTTGTTCTTTTGGCTATCTTGAGAAAAAAATTGAATAATATAATATCTCTCCACCTTGAAAACTAAGTGTTCTTTAATCATGTCTGGGAGTTATTTTATATATTTAAATCATTATTAACTGCGGTGTCAGTTGCAGTGACAATTCATAAAATAGCACCGATGGGTGAAGCGCCTGTTACAGCTAATAGGTAATCAATCATCTGGACAGTTCGTCCGTGCAAAGGATAATTTTTGCACAACTGTGCTCGTTTGAATTGTCTTATAAATTGTCTGTAATTTCCGTATTTCATTCTTGACAGAATATCCTTAGAGCAATTCAAAGAATTAGCAGTAATAGACAGCAGTCTTATAGCCTGGTTTGATGCCTTAGGAACAGTGTTCGGATTGTACAGGTTTAATGCCAAGTACGTCAAGGTTTCTTCATTTTTATGTATGTTGTCTGAGCTAAAAACAGAAAGCAAGTTGTTTCATGTAGGCTGCATTTTTTTAGGAAACACCACATTTCATTATTTTATTTGGAGCCAGTTTTATGCGAATAAATAAATCTGTCCCTAATCTGTAAACAATTTTAAAATTTGTCTGTTGCACATGGCTCTGGGTTGGATTTAGATAATATAAATAATTAATATGTTCTTGATGTTACAAGTAAAAAGTATAAGCACAATAGAACTCAGGAAAGAAAAATGGGCCTTAAAGCCCAAAAACAATGATGTGGAGACAGTGACCCTGGTATTGAGTGTTTATAGGATAGGTGTTTAGGAAATTGAAGTCAACGTCCATTAAGGGTAATCTGAGGTACACCTTCTTGTACAGAAAAATAAGGATGGGTAATTATGGGGTGTTCAGGGGTCAAAGGAGAACTATACAGGGCAAGTAAAAAAGGGGAACCCAAAAAACAAAAAGTAATAATATTAAAATTCTTTTTAAAATGATTTTATACTAAAACAAGAAATACAATGTTCGTGATTAAAAAAGTTGAAAATTAATTTTGAAATTGAACTTTCCATTTATAACTAACCCCTCTTGATACTACTACCTGCCTCTCTATTGCATCTAAGCACTATGTTGATGGTGCTTGATACAAATATGGAATGCTAAGGTGTGATAGTAAAAAGTAAAACAAATATATCATACAGGTCAAATTTGACTTTCTATTCACAGGCAAAACCGCGTGAAATGGAAAACAGTCAAAATTTTACCGAATGATATATTTTTACTATTGCACGAATATAGGCAGTCATATTGTTTTTTTTATCATGATTTCACCTGTTTATTTTCCAAGCCATGTGATAGTAAAAACTATAACATGGCTTCAAATCATGCATTTATGCATATAAAAGGTAATATCATATATTGAGCAACTTAATGGCATTCCATTGTCTGCACAGTATACGGCATATAAGGATTTCCCAATCTGCATTTGTGGTATAGGGTGCTTAACAGGAGGCTCATTAGGTAAACGTGGTCAAATTGACTCCAGAAACACCACAAGAATGCGGGATAAAAAAGAGTCACCTGCTGAAATATATGTAAACTTTTCAGGTGAACCAGTGCATGTATGTTTTTGACATTGGGTGATGGAAGACCAACAAACTCCATTCAACAATTACTTCTGTGAAAAGGGCCTATTCTGGTCCATCTGTATGAATCGTTTCCGATCATGAAGTGTGCTGAAAGTAGTGAATGCCAAATCTGTGTCGTAAAACACGATCCTTAGTAAAGTGGCTCTGTGATACCCTTCTGTGCCACTTCACTGATCATTGTCAGAATCTCATGCGCGAGTGGCCATGTGTGCAACTCATGCGTGGTAGTCCACAAGTCTTGGGCTTCTCCACGACCTAACGCATGTCAAAACATCTATTGTCATCCAATGCGCTTGGCTACAATTGGTCTATAAACCCCATTAATGGGGGGATTTTTTTGGTTAAGAGTATCTAACTACATATGAGCAAATTATGTAGTTACTACCCTCTAGTATGATTCTTTATTTTTTAGTAATTGAGATTTGTTGTGTGATTGGCTGCCCTTCTTTCCATGCATTTGATACCTCACAATTGCAACCTCTTGTTCAAGTAGAAAAAAAATCATTTAGCCAGTTTCTGTACATACTTCAGGTAGAGGTAAAAAGGGGTTTTTCTACCTTTCCCATCAGTCGTTTTTTGTCCTTACCTTTGATGCAAATTGAGAGCAACTTTGTATTTTTTTGCGATAGACTAATCGTTCTGCAAAAAATGTTTAAGTAGGGTAGAAAGTGAGGGAGTCATAAGAGAATATAATTGTCTCATGGGTGGACAACGAGAGACCATTTGATCAGGAATTTTACTGGGAAAAGGAAATCAGCCATGTAGACAATTACTTAATATTACCATCACTAAGTTGTCAAAAAATAACACCAAAAGTATTCATCAGTACCCCTGTTTTGGGGCGCGTGAGGTATAGCTAGCAGAACCACTTAGCAATCTGTTGTGTGTGATGTGTGCAGTTTTGTTTGTGCAATTTACATTTTAAACATTGTTATTTTTTTTTAATTGACCTCAATTGAAAAGTTGAAGTTGAAAATTGGAACCAAAATTTTTCCATAAGGTGCACATGGGATCCCTATTCTGTTGATGAGGTCAAATGTCATGTGAAAGGTCAAAGTTCATGTGAGGTTCAATGTGAAAAAAGGGCTAACATGTAAAATGACTACATTGAAAAGTTGGAAGTTCAAACTTAAATCATAGGTGAAATTATGGGATCCCTCATTTGGTGATAAGGACAAGGGGTCAAATGATGAGTCAAAGGTCATGTGAGTTCAAGTTGGAAAAATGGGCTTAAAAATTGTAATGGGTTAAAAATTGGACCAATAATTGTCAGATCGGCACCATGGGATCCCTCATAGTTGATGAGGTCAAAGGTCATGTGCCAAGGTCAAAGGTCATGTGCCAAGGTCAAAGGTCATGGAGCGGCACACAGCTTATATTCTTTGAATATAGTGAGCGCGAAAGCCGAGAAACCGCGAAATTCTAGTTAATCATCTGCATCCAGGCCCAACCCCTGGTCCCCACCCCTTCCCCTCACAGCCACCACGATATCCCGGTTTGAGGTTTCTAGAATGTCTTGCAGTCTGAGTAGAATTGTAAATACCGCTGAACATTTCTATGTAAAAAGACTTGCTTTTTGGCAATTATTTCTAAATGGAAGAATAAATTTAATATGGAAGTCAATTCAGTAGTCTTAATACTTTCCTTTGATCTACTCCTAAACCACACAGTATTTGCAGCATGGCAAGGCTCAGGTATCAGACAGAAATGTCAATTTAAGGTATCTAAGTGATAGATTCATTGTGGCTGGTTAGGTAGCATATCCTCTCTTCACTCTTAATTACTCAACTAAAGGAAATTGTTCTGAAACAGGAATTTGGGTGGGCAGACTTGTATTTCAGCTTACATACTGTATCCATGGCTGCTTAGGAGCAGACAAAAATTACAAGTTGACCATATATGTTTTGAGATTTCTTTTAGACCGTATTCAATATGACGTCAGCCACCAGACAGTTGGTGGACAAGATGCATACAATTCCAAAAGATGACTACAAATACATTAAGCTGTCAATCGATCCAGTTTAGCGATTGCACAGGGATCATTTGGCCAGGGGAATTATGTGTACTGGAAATGAGTTATCTTGTCCACAAACATGGCTGGCTATGGAATACGGTCTATCCATGAAAACAAATACCCCAAAGTTATAAACCCTCATCATTACTTTGAGAAAAAAAGTCATTTTCTATTACTACCAAAATGCAGTCCCTGTACAAAGTCTTATGGGGATTGAAAAAAAACATTAAGTGAAATATCTCCTAAATGCCTTTTGGAAAAAAAATGAAATTTCATGATTACCTTACAGGGTCAGAATTTTGCGAAAATCGGGTTTTTGGTGATGTGCTTCCATGTGAGAGAGAAAACATCATTTGAAAATTCAGATCATCCTTGGTCATTTTAATGTTTAATTTTTAGTTTTGGATAGAAATGTTGTCAAATCCATGCTTTAGTAGCTGAATGGATAATACGTCAAATTAGAAATTGCTGTTTTTCACCTGGGCCCAAATAATGGAGAAACGGTAGTAATACGGCATATCCAATGAGTGCACCAAAGGGTAGTACCATAAATGCACATGTAATCACAAGTTGAAATATCCAATTTTCACTTGCTGTTATTGTGGGGTGTACAGTAAACATTAAAATCCTAAATATTGACATCGCCATGGCAGTACCTCCCTATGGCAAGACTTCCATATGTACCCCCTTCATATATTTACATGCAACATAAAATTTAATTATTTTAGCTGTTTATTCCATTTTTGATGAAACAAGGCCAAAATTAAAATAAATTTTGTATCATGTAAATTGATATGAGGGGGGGGGGTACATATGGAAGTCTTTCCCCTGCCTATATTTCGGCATCTAAGCACTATTTTGTTTGGTAACCTGGAAGGTAATATCATGTAATGAGCAAATCAGAGATACTGTAAGAATGTTGGTATGGTTTACAGTGCGCTATAGAAGCACTATTTTAATTGGTTACTCGGAGAGCTATCTCATGTGTCCTTCATTGTATAATGAGCCAGTCAGACAGACTGTATCATAGGTGGTAGTACCCAGGGGTTACAATGTTGTATGAATAATGGTAAATAATGTGCACTGAATGAGGTTGTGTATGACCCATAGCAAGCCCACATCAAATTTCCAAATAGACTTATGGTTTGCAGATTGTCTTACTGAATCTATTTTGATTGACTCGGGATGTTGCCACATTGAGTGAGTGATGGCTGCCATCTTCTGGTAGGTGTGTGAATACTGGAAAAGGCTGCCTTCATCTTTGCAGATACTTCATAATTTACCAATTGAGAGCTATGCTACCATAAAACCGAAAGAAGTATTTGTAGCTTGCCACCATTACTCATTGGACATGTTACCTGTGACTTTCAGCTATACTTTGATTACCACCAAATAGGCGGGAATTATTCGGTTGTTATCGTTCCGCACGTAGTAGTAAACCAAATGTACTCGAGTGTTTGCACAGAATCTTGCGCGCCACGTATAATACACACACTGCATCTCTTGCATTGTCTTGCACCTACATTTTTCCATATCAGTTCACACTGTTATGAGCCCCTGCCTATTTGGTGGTAATCAAAGTATAGTGCAAAGGCAACAGAAGGGATTTTGCCTTTATAAATTTGATTAAGTAACTATTATGAGCAACCTGTTACTATTATGTGGCTCAATATCCTCAATAAATTCAGTGTTTGACATTGTTTAAACATTTCAGGAAGGTTTAATATGATACTTTATCAGTCTCAACATGTCACAGAAATTCAAAAAGACAATTCCACGTTGAATCAATTGGTTGGCACTTTAATAAAGGGGTCGCTTTGAAAAAACTAACAAACCAACCATTGATGGGTCTGACTAAGACTAGTGATTAATTTGCCTGGACACGTTTTTATGCTTCTTCAAACTTTACAGTGTTTAGTATGAATCATTGTTCTTCATTGATAGGGACTCATTAAATCCGCAGTCTAAAATATGTGATTTTTTCTCTGGGGAAGGTGTATACATTGGAAATGAAAAACCTTTCAGAAAATCATTTCCGACATGATTCCTATCAGGAAGTTTTTAGCTAGAAAGGACCCCATTAACCCCCCCTTTAGAAGCAGGATTTTGTTCTTCAGTAGAATACGTTTAGGCTCTGAATAGCAGGTAAAAGCCGTTTTGACAGCTGGTTATGAACAAGTGGCTAAATGGATGGGTGATTCCATATTGGCAGTGTTTGGCCACATATGATATGCAAGGAAGTAACCAATACTTTCCAAAGATGAGATAGATAAGCGGCACAACAATTCAAATTGCTTTTGAACATGGGAAAATGCTGATGATGAACTATGGGGGTTCTGTTATGTGGCTTACTTTTTTTTCTACCATGTAATGATTTTGACTCAATAAATCCTGTTGTAGAAAAACTGGAGGTTCACATAGCTGTTTATTCAGCTATTTTGTGTTAGTCAATCTCATGACTGTAGTATTCATGCAAACTGCAAATATGCATTTGTGTAGGTACCCCTTATTACACTACAAGTCGCAGCTTGGATAGTACAGTGTTTATTTAAACCAAGTCCATTAGGGATGAATGTCTGAATGTCAACTTTGTAAGACTTCAAGTCAAAGTTACCAATCCATTGGTGCCATACATTGAAAGTTGCACCTACATTAAAAAGTGCAGAATAAATACAAATATCATCATATATAATAAGATTAAATGTTTTAAGAGTAGACACTTATATTGCAAATGGACACTGCAATATTAGTACACATCACTATGAAAATATTACCCCCTCTGTATAGAGTATGCCTTGCTATGCAATTAAAATTCACTATGCAGAGTTAGCCGCCTTACTTTGTAAAAGTACATATTATGCAAACAGTAGTACACCTTATGTAAGAATACAACATCACTATCAAACAGGACACTTCACTCTGCAAGTAGTACACATAGGTGCAAATATATAGTAAACCTTATTTATGAAATAGTACACCCTTATTATACTCTGTTTATGAGTAAAGGTTTACTATTTGCAAATTGGTGGAAGTGATCCTTGGTTCATGGGGAGGGCAGTGGGACTAGTTGCAATTTGAAATCAGAGAGCATTAAGGGTTACAATTAGTCATTTTTTCAAACCGCTTCTTAAAATGTTTGCTTCCCCTGGTATTATCGACCCACGTTGTACAAAGTTATTGAGGGAAGGTCCTCGCATTATATAGGATTGATTAGGACATATAAAAACCTTAAAATGTTTTGTGCTTCTCGGAAATATGCAGATAGGTATCAACATTTGTCATTCAGATCTTTTCCATTTTGAAATCCCACAAAATCAACATTACCACTTTGGAGGGGGGTGATTGTGAAAAACTTAGGATTGTAGTTCAAGAACTGTCTTGCTTTGTTATAGGCTGAGAAGAGGAAAAAATAACTTCATTCAGGTGAAGCTGGAAAAATTTGCAATAGAATTTCTTTCACTACAGTGCATTTCTATATAGTCCCTAGAATGCCATACTAAAAGTCCGAAAAAATCCAAGTGTTGGAAATATGACTAATTTTGGAATAATCCAAATGGCCGCCATCTAAATGATTTTTACAAGTATTGTGTTGCATTACTTATCTAAAATAATATTTTTGGCACCTAAACTGCCTATATTTGTTATATTTAATGAATAATTATATTGTAAGTCTATACAGACACCATGCATAGTTGGTAGAAGTGTACGTAATTTGCATAAATCCAAGGCCGCCAATTCTAAGACTTTTTACACACTGATTGTGTTTATCTTGTTTATTATTTGGGCATCTAAAATTTAAATGCCTACATGTTATTCCATTATGACTTCATATATTTTATTATTGCCTTAGAGGCACCATACATCTTGGTAAGCATTATTACCTAATTTGCATAAATCTTAAAACGGCTGCCATGCTAATTTGGAGGAAAAAAGGGCAAAATTTGAAGCACATCTATTGTTTGCCCTTGACCTAATACACATTAGATTTGCTTTCATTCACTATCACTATCTAATTCCTACAGCCATCCCCCACCTCTCTTACACCCCCCCATCACATCGCCCCCACACACACCCACATCCCCCAACGCACACCCACAACACATCCACCCTCCCCCCCACACACCCATTATCATCGGACATGCAAACTGCTAATCATAATTGAATATACTTATTACGTCATGATAAATTGTCAATAAAATAAACATGGACTATGTGAAAATGTTATCCTGGCCCTTTGGGCATCATACCAAATCAAAGTTGTTCTACCCCAATCACATCAGCACATTTCATGCAAAATGTTTAAAAATACGGGAAAAAACTATTTTATATATAAGAGAATCCAGGTTTTTCGATTCCAAAAATTGGATTCTTGAATTAAGTAAACACGTTTGATTCTCACTGAAAACTTAGTATTCGTTAAAAAAACAATATCGATCGATACACCAGGTTTTTTCAATTGAAAACTTGGAATTTCGATGAAAAACCTGTTTTAATTATTTTGGATATAACCAAGTTTTCCATTGAAAAATATAGGTTTTAATAATAATAATAAACACCAGAGTTCACTCCAGAGAAGAAGCCAACTTTTTTTCAATTGAAAAATCAGTATTCCTCTGCGATCAACAAGATCGAGAATTCAGTGTTTTTCGACGAGAATCATCTTGTCATCTGAAGGTTCCCCTAAGGTTCAGGAGTAAGCAAGACAGAATTGGAAGATATTCTACAGCGTCGCCAGAGGTACGCTGATTAAGTCTCATTACTCATTCCGAATGACATCCAATCTGTGTGATATACACTGTGACTCATACTGGTGCGGATGTATTCAGCAGTTGGATATGCCAAGGCAACAGTTGATGCATGTCAAAAGATGCCGGTCCCTTATGACGCCAAGGTACTTTGGTGGTGGGTCATGTGACGTTTTTCTCCTCCATCTAAAGTGATGTATTTCTTTTTTAGCGCCTTGGGTTTGCCAAGTGGAAACAGAGCCGACAGTCTCGGGTTTGCCAGTTTCTATGCCATCGGTGGAATATGACTTACAGTTGACGAGTGATATGTCTTTTGTCCTGCAACACTGCGTCTAAGATCTCAAAGGAAACAGCAGCTATCACAGGTACCATATCGTCTGCGTAAGAGTACTGCAAAGAAACTCCCCTTCGTAAATTTTCTGAGACATATTGAAGAGACTGGGGTGCCCAGGACAAACCTGGCGGGACCACCACTTTCGAAGTTTGGGCTTTCTACTGCAATTGCCCATTTGGATTCCACCACCCGCCCCCCCAGACAAAGAATCCGGGATGAGCAATATGAACTTGAAAAGCTTGACATTAGGGAAGATTTTGAGTATCTTAAGATAGAGACTTTTGATGCCAGACTGTAGCATATTGCCAGCATTAGATCTATAAGGGGCGCCCAACTTATGGCTTCTTGTGGAAGGCGTTTCGATATTCATTGACATATCTGCTATCTGATCAGTTTGTATATATACCTCTTCGAAATCATTTGGGGCTCGTTTGGCTGGGTTCTGGGCTTCAGGATTGCAATGACCAATGAAGTCTTCCTTTGAGGAATTGCTGATGATCCCAAACAAGTAGAGAGAAGAGTTTGGGCCATGTGCACGCTTCAGGGTGCCATATTCGTCAATTCTATATGGGATGTTTTTATTTCCAGAGCTTTCCCATTCTTGAGAAATTTGCTTCCCTTGGAAAGCTGGTATGACCCATTTCACATTTAAAAAACATTTAAATATGTCTGGAAAGTCAATCATTGTGGTTTATTTACTCTAAGCCTTCTATAAGTGGAGACAATGGCCTTTAATGGGATTCAAACAAGGCTTTGACCCATTGCTCACACAGACCAGTAGTTTGCCACTTTCCATTTAAGTACTGAGGGATGCAATTTGCAGAGACAGGACAATGCTTAACTGGACAGCTACGACCAGTGAGCTTATTGACGGTGTTTCATTCAGGCCTTGGCAGCTTTCATGTGGGGTGTAAAGTTGATTATTGATATCTCCCCTTCAATCTGGTAACGTCTCTTTTGGCAAATCAAAATCCATTAGCTAGTTTGCCTTTTTTTCTATTCTCCTCAGTATTATGCCCGGTATTACCGTCAATTTATCTCGTCACATTCCCTTTGTCTCAATGTGGGTTTAGGGATTCCGCCTCTTGGATGGAAGGTTTATCTGCTTGGTGACGCAAGCAAGAGCAGAAGTCGAATATTGCATGTGATGTTTAGATTCCCTGCAGCTTGGATGACAGTTCAGTTGTTGAACTGCCACTTGGGCGTTGGGCTTTCCCTGAAGTTTGATCTCTTTTTGTAGAGGATGGAGATTGTGATCTTAAGGTCACTGATAACCAAGATAGGGCCGTGGCCTGATCTTCGGGAATGCTAGGGAGGATCTTTCCGGAGCAGCGGGAAGCGGATTTCCCGGGTAGACCTGTTGACATGGTCGGGGAGAGGTAAATGTGCCCATTGAGTGCTTACTAGAAAGTAAGTCAACTTACTATCAAACATCAGTTGTGAGGGTAGACCGATTTCACCTGTTCAATTTACTTTCCACCCACGCCACATCCCCTCAATTCAATGCCAATACCTTCAGAAATGTGCTACAGGTGACACGATGGATTGAGATCTACTATAAAACTGAGAATTGAACAGCGATTTTGGGTTTTTTAACTGCTGTGCGGAAAGTTATTTACCACGGGTGTAGTCTGTATCACAGACTGCAAAATATTCACTAAATTGTGTTACTGCGTGAGAAACTAACATTATCATCTCCCCCATATAGAATGTGTGTAAAAATGAAAAATCAATCCTTCAAAATATCTCCAAAAAACAAAGAGGTTCTATTGGATTTTTTTGCATCAGAAGTGTCAGAAATTGTGTCTCTTACGAGAAAAATATCCCTCAACTGGGTCTGAACCTATAGAACATTTTTAAAAAAACTGAACATTCTATCGTCGTTTTTTACACGCCATCTCTGATGAGCACCAACAATTTTTCACGGTTAGCTAATTTTATAGCACACTCTAATTTTCCGCAACCGCCGTATTTTGTTTATACCAAGCAATGAATTACAATGGTGAAAGTAATACACTATTAATGTAAAATTTTAACAATTTCTGTACTGCAGAGCAATATAGGAGCAGAAATACAGCAAAAAAATCGTTTAACTCTGAAAACTGGCGGCCTTTTGAATTTATGCAAATTAGTTAAACTTCCGCCAATCAGGTTATGTATTTCTATATAACGTATGACGCATAATATACTTATTTAATATAAAACTATTTGTTTTATGGGCTTCAACAGCTATTTAGATCTAGCTATACAACAGAATGAATGTAAAAACATAGGAATTGGCGGCCATTTTGGATTTATGCAAATTAGGCGTAGTTCCACCACTTGGATTTTTTTGGACTTTTAGTATGTCATTCTGGGGACCTTATAGAAATGCATTGTGGTGAAAAAAATTCTATTGCAATTTTTTCCAGGTCATATCATATATTTCCCAGCCTATTAGTGTATATTTCCACCTTGAGGTTTCACAGCGTGTCAGTTACATTTGTTGCCTGTTTTTTTCTCAAACAATTTTGGAAATTTGTGGAATACAGTGCATATATTTACTAGGAAATACTTTTAAACACCACATCTTAAAAGTTAAGTTACAGTCCAAAACGGGGCTTTATTCAAGTTTGTTCAAACCTAATGTTTGCAAGACTAAAAGAATTACAAATATGACTTAAGACTTTTAAACAATAGAGTCATTGCTACTTTCCACAAAGTCAGTGTAATTTTTGAGACGATTATGTGATGTAAACTTGAAACTGGCATCATTTGCCAACATTAAATGCAGTGTCAGGTGCCACTGACGACAAAGTGAGAATAAGACCTGTTAGTGAGAAGCCTAATTGATTTCTAGAGAGCTCTGCCGACCTGTTTAGCTGACAGTCCACGTCTTAGCGTACGAGGCCTCCAGAGAGGACGCAGCCAAAAGTGCACCTGATCCGGTATCATGTTTCTTAAATGTCAGCTAGTGATGCTTGAGTGCTCTGTCTATGGCAGTGGACATTGGAGAAGATGTAGTGAATGAATGTAGTTAAGACTGACTGTAAATGGATCATTTACAGATTTATGTGGTGCTGATGGGGCAAAAATCACCAAAGCCAAAGGGTATTTGATAGAAATCAAATTAAATGTGGATTTAATGAATTTTGTGGAATAGTGGAATATAATAGTTTTAGGCCTTGGTTTTGAGAGGCCAAAGCTACAGAAATGGACAGAGTGAAATAGGAAACTCTGGTGCTTGGAAGAGCCCCATCTGGGAAACTGGGAAGAGCCCCATCACTCATTGAAGCATTTAGGTAACAAGCATGGGCAGTGTAGTGTGGCTGTGCATGCACTAGCCTCTTTACACACCCATTGAAAGTCTGCTGTGAAATGCAAGTTAGGTATCTAACCCACTCAATAAGTAATGTTATGAATGAGTGTGCCTGATGATGACTGTTGAATAAAATAAATGGCATTGCCTCCTGCATTATTTTGTAATCATAACCAAGTCCACAAAACAACCTCATAGTCTTGATCAAGAGAAGATATCAGTAGCTTCCCACAACGCATTGCTTCCATTGGAAGTTTTTGTACAGGTAGTCATTTGAATCGTTAGAGATGAAACACTCTTAAAATGCAAGTTTGTGATCAGTACTGTCAATTAAGCCATGTTTCATCACTAACGATTCACATCAGTACCTGTACAAAAACCTCCATTGGAAGCAATGCATTGTGGGAAGCTACTGAAATCTTCTCTTGTCTTGATCGATTCATTGCTATTATATAGATGATGTGACATTTGTTTATGTTTATGGCGCCCCCTGTTGGTGTAAGAGAGAAACTGGCAGGCAAAAGCACCTATACTTTGCATGGGGAAATTCTGTTTTTTGCTGTAACTTTTGTTTCGAATTAAATAATACTAACTTTCTTATCAAGCATAATAAGCTAATGCTACCAGCTGCATTTTGTGACCAATTTAGATCAGGAAAGATTCTGCAAGTAATTTATAACCAGATTTCATGTGGTCTGTCACAGAAACTACTGTAATATTTTGCCTGCCAGAAAACAACAGAGGGCGTCCTGAATGTCAACAAGTGACGTCATAGGTCACATCATCTGTAGTTGTAATAAGCAGTAGTGTGAATGCTCTTGATACTCTATGATTTTAATTATTTACACCACATTTTATGGCTTTCTTTGTTTGCAGTTCTAGGTTTGTTTTATAAACTCCAAAAGCAGACAATGTATGTTCGGGCAACACTGTATTTTTTTTTTTTGGAGTCAGAAAGTGACTGAGAAGATAGTCTTTGTCAAAGACGCCTCAACCAGGATTGCCGGAGGCGCAAGTCGAACGCGAAGCCTTCGGCCGAGCGAATCGAGGCATCTGCGCAAATACGGATAGTTCTGTGCAAGCATAATGTGTCTATCAAAGTATTTTGTGGTCATCATATGGGGGATTGTACTTATTGATTGCCCATGCCAAGATTATCTTTCAATTTGACCCTTTCTTTAACCACAAGACTAATCTGACAGTAACATAAAACAATGCTGCCAGATGGTAGTACTACATTTGTTTGACCGCAATGTATTCATACGGCGCCTTACTATGTATTGCCCAATCAGTTCCCAGGAATGTTACAGAAAATTTATCCTGGAAAATAAAGAAAAATAAAACGCACAAAATAAATGTGGAAAGGCGATGCGAAAGAGACTCCCCGTAAGAGGGCACTATACCACATTGTGTACAGGGACCAGGAAACGCCTTGATGAAAGGCTACCGAGAAGAAAGTGTTCCTAAAATGAAAACAAATATGTTAAATTAAAATTAAAAAGGACATACCAAAGGTGATCAGAATACTTTTGGTACATGACAGCCCTTGTGTCTCTTTCCGAGATATCATGAGCTGAAATTGACCTACATGCACACAAAATACCAATTGGGAGATATTTTAAGTTGGCAATAAGAGTAAGCATGATGCTGCATACAGTGAGGGTCATAATCACATAACTCAGTGAGTGTTTGTAGTTAGTGGCTATGATGTGGCCTGGTGCATCTACATGTAGGATGCATACACAGTTAGATAATTCTCAGGAGTACTATGGTGGACCCTCATTGAGGTCAATCTTTGTACACCCCTAACAAGTCTTGGGTCAGTGGTTCTTATGGGCAAGTTTCAGTCATTGTGTACTAGATTAAGAAGGGCAGAACTTGTTTGAAAAGCCTTCTTACTGCTCTTAAAAAAGGAAAATACAGTGTCACGTATAAGACCTTTGGCCTTTATATCTGTGTCTCATGCCAGATGCAGAAGGTCCATTGTTGGGTGTCATTAAAATTGGACCAGATATTTGGGCAGTACAGCAACTTTTTGTGGAGATTGACAAAATCCCATTTCTGGCTAAAGCTACCAGGGAATAACAATGCAAATGCATTAGTATGCAAGAAATTGCTTAAAATTAACTGTATAAAAAATTTTCTCCATATACAGCTTCAGTTATCTTGATGTTCTACAAACAATTTGTGATTATCTTTTTCTGAATAATTATTCCCTTTGCGGCTTTGCCTAATTTAGTCTCCAGGTTATATCACAAAATGAACCTCCAAACCACTGAGTAGATTTCCCTATCATATTGATTCAAGTGATACAAACCCTTGTAATTTCCATTGATTTACATTTGCATAACATGTTTCCCTGTCCCTATCCAACATGCTACTTCCAGTAATTCTGATTACCTTAAGGCAACATGCGACGAGTCATCAATCACAAATATTTGTAGGTCATCTATTCACATTGATAGAGACTCAATTTACTGCTACCCTAATTAGTTCTAACAGAGAAACATAGGTTTTGCAGAAGAGGACAGTGAAAGTCTGCGTGTAAAATTTCCCAAGGGATTTACCTTACACCTTTGTCCTAATTATATTGGCAATAATATAAGAAAGAGAGAGTAGGGGAGAGGGAGAAAGAACTATTATTACAATTTGATTAGACTAACTTGGCAGCCTTGTAACATTCATCCATGATTACTGCAGACTAAAAGAAACTATGGGCTGCAGCATCAGCACTGACGGCCAGAGCATACCTGTAGGCATAATTGATTGATTCATCAATCCCAAAGGAAGTTTGTAGTCTTTACTTTACATCATTAAGACTCAAGTACTGCAAACCGATTTCTAAACAGAAGTGGGTAGCTCACTGGTAGGGCTTACCCTTTGGTCCTGGATTAATTGTCTCCAGTTGAGTCCCATCAGCACTATTGTTTAAATATTTTAATGGTGCAAATTGAATTTTAATTTTATTAGAGTATTTATTAAAATGAGGATATTTACTCCTATGGTTTGATTAGACTTGGGCAAATGAACCATGATTTAATACCTGTCTTTGGGGGACAGTAAAAACTATCAAATCACCATGTACAGAGAGTAATACAGTATATGTATCACAGTCCGTTCAAATTAATCCCAATTCCAGTCATTGATGATGGGACCCTAATGGAAAAGAGTTTCCTGTAGAGGCTTTCTGGGTTTATCCGGGACCAGTATCCCAAATAAATTCAAAAAAACTGCTAGCACAAATAAATACAAAATTGAATTGGCAACCTCGTATGCCACACACACAAAAACTCCCAGCCCACCTGAGCCACAAGCAAATGATCAAGTTTTCTTAGATCAAATTAGTCTATTTTTTGATTGAAGGTTGTTTCGGTTTGTTTGTTTATTGCAGAGAAGGTTGTCAGAATATATAATACATCAAATACACTCACATGTGCAGTACGTTGCAGTTAACTAGTGATCTTACCTGTTACTCCAGAGTACCCTTGAACCATTCATCACTTCGGACCTCCTACCAATAAGGATCTCTGACATACACCAAAAAAATACTGGTGGGTGCATGGTGCAAGTTTTCTTAGTATTAACCCAAGACCTTAGCTAAAATATAGCATTAAGTTTCATTTGTCTTGAGAATTCCCACAGGTTATCTCATCATGTGCACGCGTGGTCAAAGTACTCTGTACCAAGATGGATGAAGACCACTTAGTGGTTTTAGTGGGGAGACCTGTTAGGTACACCAAGTTATCTGGAGTAGTGTACACAGAACAACCCCTAGCCAACTTGACTGCTGTTGGTGTAATACTGTTAATGAATAATCTCAGAGTCAGCCTTAAACTGGCACTACCTGATTTTCATTCCAACCTCACCCAACCCCACCTTTCACAATCATAAAACCTGAGATTTTAGTACCATTTAAAATAGTAATTGGATTCACGTGAATTTTAGAAATAAGTACTTTGGTAATGGCCCTTTCTACAAAACAGAACATCATATATGTTTGTAATCAGGTGGGCACCTTTAAACAACTGAAAGGTCCTCC
This sequence comes from Ophioderma brevispina, assembly GCA_023653785.1. NCBI lineage: Eukaryota > Metazoa > Echinodermata > Ophiuroidea > Amphilepidida > Ophiodermatidae > Ophioderma > Ophioderma brevispina. The sequence goes on along the minus strand of JAMKCH010009417.1, from coordinate 46,067 downwards.
CAAAGTCAAATTTGATACTTGAAGTTGCATATTTTGTGTAAAATCAGGAACAGCCAGTATGAAATGTTTTCATCCGCAGATTTACTGTCAAAGCCGTGCTTGAATACTCTGGTCTCTGGGCATCCTTAGTTTAACTGTCCCGTGATGAAATCTATCCATCAAGTGTTGTATTATTTGCCTCTAGAACATTAAAAAGGGGGACTTTTGTGCATAGAGAATATCGATTTAAAAACTACATAACACAATCCTAGAGTGTACAGGGAATTAATGAAAGGGCTGAACACCTGATATACTTTTGATCTTAAAAATAATATTACGGGCATATCTAATCAAGCTAGCAATGCACAAACTAATTGAGAAATTATGTTCTGCTTAGTTTTACTAACATGGTCCTCTCCTGTTAGTGCAAATTATTGTGGGAGGGCCAATTCAGTATTGCGGAATAATATCCTGCAAAGTTCGGAATTTTCATCATCTTGTTTTAAGTAATCAGTTCCTCCCGATTATTTTTTTTCCTTGTTTTATATTGTGATTTAACGGACAGAAATTCATACTTATAATATTATGCACTCCTACACTATTCGTCGCTGTTACAATAAAGTCATAACCCTTCTGAGTACTCATTTAACAGTAGTTTCCAATACACATTGTGACCCGCTGAAGTGTCATTAAGTACGACCTGAGTCGTACTGTCCACTTCCATAAGAAATCTCTCTACAGCAATTTAACTCTTGGTCAGTTATAATGATGCATTCAATAGACATGTTTGTAAAGGTCAAATGACAAAAGCTCGTATAACAGCACCATCTTTAATTTTTAATGATTGATAATATTGATTGAATTTTCTTCAAAGCGGTAACATGATAACTTGGGCTATTGGCTAACAAGTTTTTAAATGGGCACTTTCTGAATAAAAAAATATCACTTGGCATATTTTTGTTCAATTTTATAAAATACATGGCTGGATTCTTACGTGCACAGTACACACTGACGCCCACATAGGTCATTTCTTTTCTCATAACATCCAACTAACCCATTTATCCTCTAAATTTCCAACAGGGAAATGAGGAAAATAGTGACTTTTCTTGGGGGGGGGACTAAAATTTTGACCACTTCGTTAAATCTGGTGTCAACACTCATAACCCTGTAGTATTTCATAACTTTTAAAAAGTGTGGAATACAGGTGGAACTGCAGCCTGCATACCTCCCCTTGTCAAGCTCAACCATGCTGTGGGCTGATACTATATTTAGAAGCCAAAGCAGTGATATGCAAGAAATAAAAAATGCTAAATGCATTTTTAAACTTATAAATCAAGATATTATCAACAGATAATTATGTGAAATTCCATATAACGACTAAAATGTAGGAACAAAAGCACAAATATAGTGAAAACAAATAAGTATGTGGAAATTTTTGTAATAAAAAAATACACTTGCATATTTTTGTTCAATTTATAAAATACTGGCTGGATTCTTACTGCACATTAACACACGGACCCAAATAGGTCATTTCTTTGCTCATAACAGTGCCAAACTAAATCCATTTTGTAGCCTTAATTTCACAGGTAAATGAGAAAGTATGGCTTTCTTTGGACTAAATTTGACCACTTCGTGTTCAATCGGGTCAACACGCAGTAACCTTGTGCATTTAAAACTTAATTAAAAAAGGCCGTGGAATACAGGTGTGGAACTGCAGCCTGCATACCTTCCCCTTGTCAGCATCAAAACCATGCGTGGGCGATACTAGATTTAAAGCCATAGCATGATAATGCAAGAGAATAAAAACTGCAGAAATGCATTTTTTAATAACTTATAAATCAAAGATAAGTATCAATATAATTATGTTGAAATTCCATATAACTACTCTAATGTAGGAACAAAAGCACCAATATAGTGAAAAATGAAGTATTGTGGAAATTTTGTTATACCATCTCCCGCCATATACATAGAGCGATGATGGCATCTCAGAATCTACACTAAACAGCTGATTGTGGTTTACCCAGTACAGTCATATATTTTTGTTCAAGTTCAACTGTACAGGTCATGGTGCACAATATTATGCTTTAAGTCTGGAAAGGCTTTTTTGATCGTCAGTCAGAATTTTGATACGCACGTCTAGAAAAAGTTATCGATAAATAAAAGTAATGCCCTGTCTTTCATCCACAAAATTTCAAGCCAACCAGTTTGCAGATTTTGTGTAATACAACATCCCGGCCAGTTAACTAATACCAAATACTAATATTTATGATTTTTTTTGATGTTTTAGTCACAAATTCGCTGCTTATATCCCTTTAGCAATGGTTTACACCCGACCACTGGTCCAAAAAAAAATCAGGAGTTTACCAACCTCATGTCCATGGGCAATGATCCAAGATGGCAGTGTGAGCTTGAGCACTATGACTTCTCCATTTAACTTTCTTGCCTTGAAGAAATGACATTAAGTCACCTAGTGTCTTCAATTGATGCCACAACAATGCGATTAGGTTTTTATGTCCCCGTTGGCTTAAATCTCATGGCACTTTCCATTTGTGTGGTGTTTTCGATCCATTTTTCATTTATTTCTAGTTAGTCTTGAGGAGTTTAATTTCATAGGCAGTACACTGTTATGCCTTGATCCAGTAGGTTATAATACAACTGGTGCAGCTGAGTGGCATGGTCAGCTTTGGATACACAAGGTTTTTTCTGTACTTCTTACCAATTGACTGCAATATGCACACACAAGTGTGGGAGAGTGGGAATATGTCTGACTGTATTCCACACTAGGGTGAGGTGGCCGAGCGTCTAAGGCGCTGAACCGACGGCAGGGTATAAGAACGACCGATTGCCCTGTTCCAGCTCCGTGGGAGTCGGGTTCCTTGGTCATACTCAAATACTTCCTATAAGGTCGAAATTGCATAATTGCATAAAGTGATTATGGAATTTCTCCCGCTCCCACCCATGCGTAGAATGTGCAGGTATATGCGATGGGTGCCCGGCGCCTCATGGTTCGAAGAGTCATGTAAAGCTGTTGGTCCCTTGTGTCAAGTGGAATCAATCCTGAGCACAAAAAATTTCGACCTCTGTCGCAAAGTAGGGGGATCATCCCGGTTTCTTTACCTCAACTCATCACTCTATGGTACCAGGAGTCCGCTTTACTGGAGGTAAATTGCTCCAGATCCAGAACCCTAGGGTGGGTCACTAGGACCTATACGAATCTTTGTGACTTCGAAAGTTGGTTGGAATTGAATATTCCCAGGAGTTGTATACCCCTTTTGATACCAAATTCCACTAAATGTAACTCCTGGGGATGTAACTAATCAATGGAAAAAATAAATTCCTTTATTAGCCTTTTCTGTTACCCCTTTGTACTCGTAGGACAGTGTTTTCCCACCTTTTTTGTCCCTTAGAACCCCATTTCTTGACTTTAGCTGCGGCGACCCCCATTACTCATATCTTCAAAAAGCAATTTGGACCGGTCAAGAAAAAAATGAGTTGTGTGGAGAGGTACGTCAGTGGCAAGCCAGGGGAATGGGCTTACAAAAGTCGCTATATATACTCCGGCCCGCCTAAAAATCCGAACGATATAAAATTTACTGTATTAAAAAGGTATGTATGTGAATTTATAATAAATGCCAGGAGCGTTTTCGCGTAATGTGTTTGCTTATGGACCTTGTCCGTAATGCCATATTGATAACAAAGCATTAGTGGAAGTTTGAGATATTTTATCCAGCTGGCTTGGCGCGTCATTTGAAAGCAAGTTTAGGCACGTTGATGGCCCATTTCAAATCGTTCGGTTTTTTTGGCGGGGAGTAATCTACCAGAAATCCTGATCTACTGATGACAGGGAAGCAAGGGAATCATTAATTAAAAATTAAAAAATCGGTTGTGGCATTCTAAAGGCATGGTGCTCCCATTCCTAAAACAAGTGCGCATCACAATTGTCCAAAAATAGAAAAAATCAAAAAAAGAAAAAAATCTGTCATTTTTGTCTTTGAACATCCTCTAGTGACAATTTTATCCTGATAGCGCACGAAATTTTACTAATCACATACAGTAATCAAACACTGCAAAACATGCAGTGTGGCCTTACTCGATATAGTTAAATTATATATTTGCCAATTCTGTTCCTGCCTTTTGGACAAGTACTTTCATCTTCATTTAAAATTAACTTCGCCAACCCCTTCTTAAGGGTCCGTGACCCCCAGGCTGGGAAACCTTGTAGAGTGAATGAGGGTGGTCAGCTGAATCCTATCCCATGTGCATGTATCTGGGGGGAGAGGGATTTCTCGACTTGTTTCTTACCCTGGAGTGGGTCCTGTCACGAGGGCATATATTCAATATTTGCAGCTACTGGCAAGTTTTTGAATTCTTATACTTTCTCAGTGGTAATTTCCTTTTGAGTACTTGTAAAATTTTGAACAAGGCTTCTTACTACAAATATCACAGCTTTGAAGAATAATGTCATTAACATAGAAAGCGTTTATCATCCCCTTAAAGACCAAACCTGGAGGATTTGGGGCATTTAATATAGTCCGATTATTCAATGTGATTTGATTTATGATAATGGTTACAAATAACATATTGATGTAGTTGGTATCGGAAATACATGAAATTTTGGTTAAATGCCACCTTGTAATTTTTCCATAGGTATTTTGTGCAGTAAATGAGTAAAGACATCAGATGCTTATGTGTAAACCCTGTGACTTCACCTATAATATTCTACAGAAGTTCAGGGCCTATCAAGGTCACTATAATTCCTATATTTCCTATATTTTTTTACGTCCTCTCCATAATTCCCTATAAACTTCCAAAATTCCTATATTTCCTATATTTGTTTTTTCTCGACAAAATTTAAAGATTGATATTTTGCCCTGATTTTTCAAGAATTGATCAAATATTGCCTTCAGAGTCTAATTCATTATAACAGACCTTTTAAAACAGCATTCCGCATTGGGTATCTCCAATCTTAAATTAGCATGGTTGTATAAAGGTCCAGCTTTTCAAGTCCTTTGTCAATTTTAGACTTTCTGGATTTTGATGACTTCGTTTGAGGCATAATCTTTAGTTTAGGATTAAACACAGAAATACTCTTTGTCAGAAATCATATACCACTGCTTTAATATTCTTTACAACTAGATACAGAAGCAGAGTTGGTAAACTTGGACGACACAACAATTGAAGGCAAATTGAACTATACTCCATGGGAGGGGGATACTCAATTTGGTTTGTTGAGGGTGTGCAGCTGGATTTGAAACCCTTACCCATTCATAAGGGTCATTTTGGTTAAAAAATACCTATTTCTGAGTGATTTTTGCTTACAATATTAGTTTTTGTTCAATATTTTTTTTTTTTGCTCAGCACAAGCCCCGGAAGATCTTGGCCTTTTCAAATTTTTTGAGGAATGACAACTCTTGCACCAAAGAACCATATTGGCGAACACAACATTTGGTATGATATTCAAGATCTGCAGGTCAAGCAAAGGTCAGGTCCCATCTGTGAAATTGTACTGGTGTTTTCTACTCTTCTTCCCCTTGATTGCTAATATATGTCAACTCTTGATCACTCTTATACATATTGATCAATAACTCATACTTTGTGTAAAGAATGACTGGCCCAAGATTCACCAGGTCTGTGTACATGTGTAGGTTGATCTCTAAAGACCCCTATGTGACCTTTTGAACTAATGTGGTTAAAACCTTTAATTTCCTTTGTGTGGCAAGTAAGGTGCTTACCATCAACAACTTGCAGAAAAAATTACCAGCCCCAAAACACATACGGTTTTGGACACAGACGGAGACGGGGACACAGATTGACCTCTGATGGCAGATTTGAGCTTTGACCTTATTTTTTATGTCAAATGCCATTTCCTTAGCAATGAGGTATTAACATTATGTTAATCATGCTCAAATGAAAACCACTGGTCCAAGATTATACAGAGGGTAACATAGATTGACCTTTAGTGACCCCTACTTATCCTTACACCTTTTTATTACAATCTGTAAATTGCCACCAATTTGCTGTTTAGAACCACTGGCTAAGGACTTGGGTTACATAGATTGACCTTAATGACCCATGTGACTTTGACCATGTTTTGAGAAAAAAATGGCAAATGCAACTTCCTTGGGTAGATACATTGGGGTACAATGATTCAAGTGCTGATATTGGCATAGTGTTACATGAAGTGGTTGAGAGATAGAGGGGATGTAACAGAGGCTTTTTACCACTTCTAAATACACAACTATTTGTGTTTGCCAGAAGATAGCATGAAGGCAAATGTACAATTTTTCGTCTGTAAAGTGGGAAGTTTCCAATGTATCTCAAAAGAAAACTTTCAAACTTTCAGAAAACTTATTGCAATTTCTTCCACAAAACAACACTTCTTTGACCATAGATATTGGGTCCCAACGTCAAAATACGGTCAAAACTTCAATGGCCTTTGACTTGATATACTTAAAAATAAATTATATTCTTGGCAGGACACCCATTCCTCAAACCATACAATAGGGACAGGTGCACATCAGAAAGCATCCCCCTCGTTTATTTAATTACCTACAACATGGATATTATCTCATTTAATATAAGTCAGTACAGCCAGAAACGCTATTTTTTGGCACATAATCTTTCTAATGATTAAAATTGCTGCGATATACATGGAAGGCCCCATAGGCCAAGTAAAATACATACAAATTCCTAAATTTTCCCTATAATTTTCTTGATTTCCTCCCTATATTTTTATCCCATATTCCTTGTTTTTTTTGCCCTATTTTAGCCCTATATTTTTGCAGGGTGGCACTTGTACCCTGGGCAGTTGTGCGATCCAAATGGAATAGCAAGAATCCAACACCTTTTTTAAAACTTTTATGTTCAACAATTGCAATCTTTTTCACAATTGATTTTTAAAGTTTCATTATATAGTCATTATTTGCTGTCTAAGCATGTACTTTACTATTTTCAGAAAATTACTTTATAAGTACACTTGCCAGTCAAAAAATCTTTTATTAGACATTGTGCTGTGTTTTTATGAATTTGACATTTCATGATCCAAAGCATTGCAAGAAATTATGAAATTTACCAAGTTTGAACTTGTGGATGCAATTAAAAAGATGTGCGTGTATGGCATGCTGTGTGTTTATTCTGTGTTTCTTCCTGTAAAATTGCGTTTATAAGATTTTTGAAGAGTTTTTAAATCTCATGTGAGTACATTCCTTTTAAACTATCATTGAGAAATAACAGTTCATTGTGGCGTAATTTTTGTTTGTAAAATACGTGTATCATGTGATGCATTTTTTTTTTTTGTCGGCTTTTACTGGGATTACTCTTAATTCAAAGGGGATAAGTGGCTCGTCTGTGTCCCTCAGGGACCCAGTTCTTATCAGGTAATAGGGAAATTAATTACTTGGTAATGGTCTAAATTGGTGATTGCCTGTCTGTCCGCTATCAAGTGTACCGTACCGTAATAAGCGAAAGAGGGGATATTGGCGTGGCATTCTTCTTCTCCAACCCACAACAAAGCCATCCTTTATCATCATGGAATCAGGAGTTTTCGTTTGGCGTTGGATATTAGTTTACATCTAATCTATCTAGGCTTTAAGATATAAGACAGAAAATTGGAAATGCTGCAAGGTAGATAAGATAGAGCAGATATCCATGTGTCTTGACAATAAAGGAAGGCACCTGTACCGGAGACGTGCTATGGATTCGTTTCTATCTACCATCTAACATTGCAAAGATTGAAGTGCATGTTGGCAATAGAAATCCCTCTCAGAAGTTGCATGCAGAAATAAAATCTCAGTCGGGAAGGTGAAGTAATTCTAGAAATCTTTCAAAATCGATCTGCTTTGGGGATGTAAAAAGTTGCACGGGTTAATGATATTTTAGTAGTCAAGGCAATTTGGTAATGCCTTAAAGCAATATTAGCACATTTTTGAAGAGCGCCCCCAATTTTCAAAATTGGATATTTTTGCAGAGTTATGTTGGTAATTGTCTACGAAACTATACCTGCAAAACGAGAATGCTAAAAAATGCGTATTTATCATAAAATAAGCGATTTTGTAATTAAAATTGGGATCCCAGATTGGACTTAACGGCGGAGCTGGAAATGCTACGTTTATGTCCGTCCATGATGAAATAGTGCCACCTCAAGAAAATAACCTCTAACTTGACTCTCCCGAACCAATAAAACAACTGAATGTATTATCTATATATGTACATGGCGCTATTTCCCGGCTATTTCACATTGGAAGGCCGTTTCCAGCAGCCGTTGAATTATTATCGGGATCCCGATATTAATTATTCTAATTACAAAATTCTTCGTTTGCGACACATAGACATTTTCGAGCTTAACCATTCACAAGTATAGTTTACTAGCCCGTTACCAATGCAATCGTGTAAGAATCTCAAAATATTTGAAATATTGAGGGCGCTCTTCAAAAAAAGTGCTAATATTGCTTTAATGTCGGCTATCTGAAACCCAATAGGGTGGTATTTGGTAACTGCGAGGTAGCAAATTTCATCAACAAGTGTGTGATATTAGCAAATGTTTGGCATTCAAATTTGGCTTTTGGAGCACACTTGTTAATAAACATAATGCAAGCAAGCATTAGGTCCCTGTGCCACTGGGGAAAATGCCTGAAGTTGTGCAAAATTCTCAAGATTGTGCAAATTGTACAAGTTTTGCTTAAAGTTGCAGAAAAAATGCATTAAAAATACATTCAACTTGAGGTAACTTTGCACAAACTGGAGCAATCTGACAATTCTGTGCAATCTACAGCAATTCCCCCGTGACACAGGGCCTATCTCTTGGGCCTAGCAGTGTATCCTCCAAATCATTATTTCATATGGTATTCTGTATCATTGACAGTAGGCAAAAAAGGGGAGAATGAAAGGTTAAAAAGAATTTGCACAAAACTTTTGGGGAAAAAAAGTGAACTTTTGTCTCTAAAGTGACAATTTTTTGTCTTTTTTTAATTTTTGGTGGAGAGATAGGGGAGCTTTGGTAAGCAAAAGATCCTCTCTTCTCCATGTTGTTAGTACCAACAATCTTGTTCATAAGGACTCAGAATGTTGCAGCTTCTGTAGTAACTTTCTTTCTTAGTCTTACCTACTTATGTTCAGTGTACAAATGTTAGAGCAGGGTTTCTCATTATCTTAGCTGAAGGGCCATAGAATGCCCAAACATCATTGGAACATCCCTTACTGAGGGTCCTACTTGAGGCGCAAATTACTCCTGAATTTCTTAGGTTTCCTCCCGTTATATTAAGAGCAAGTCGAGGGCCAAAAATCAATGTTTGGCGGCCGGATTTGGCCTTCAGGCCGCCTATTGAGAACCCCTGTGTTTTAGAGTCAGGTCATTAGGGATCATTGGGGTCATTAGTTGTTATGCATGTTGTATTCACCAATTTCACTTTTAAGTTTTTTCTACTTGTCTAAAGCCCCTGACTGCTAGGTTCCTAAATTTATATGCTTATTATTTAATGAGGTATTATGGGGGGTTACAGTTTTGAGGTTAAAAACCCTAACACCGCATCCCGAAGGGACGGAAGGAATGAGGGAAGAAGGAAGAAGAAAATTCGCAAATTTTTGGGTGGACTCGAACCCATGGCCCTCGGTCCCAGTCTTAATGCCCCGTGATACCCCACGCTATGATGGTGCGCTTGCCTGGCTCGCGATTTTCCGTACCATGTTGTTTTTTGTTTGGATGACTCATCGCTACATCTGGACTTTTTTCTCACTCATTTGTGGGATTTTTGTTAGATTAGGTTGTCTTAGGGGGGGGGGGGGGGGGGGTTTTAATGGTCATTATGGTTATGGGTCACTTAGGGTAATTGTTGTATGAAGTGGAAAGTGGGTTTTAACTTTTGGTTAATTATTTTTTGTATATGGAAGATCACGTTTATATGTTGTATGTTTATATGCATGAATAAGGGATGCAGTTATGAAAGTCAAGTCATTAGAGGGTCAGTATATTTTAGGCAAGCTATAATACTTCATGGAAGGATTAAACTTTCCTCTATATATTTTTTGCAGTTTCAAGACTGCACAATTTGTTTTAGTGTTTTAATTTATTTTGTAAAAATTCCCTATTTTTACATTCAATAATTTTTTTGCCCGCCTAAATTGAAGTGCTTTTTAAAAGCTTAACTCCATAAGGTTGGTTAAACAAAATACCTAAATCTCACTTTGGCTTTTTTGAATCAAGTGTTTATACTTTAAGAAAAAAATATTTTAGGGAAAATATTTTGGGAAAATTTAAAAACAACCTGTTTTTATTAGAAACACTCAATCTTCAAAATCTAACATGAGAATTTCTAAAATCTTGGATTTCCTTCATATTACAACCTTATTCATCACAAAGAGAGGTTGTAGTTTTCTCTAGGAAACATTCTGAAAAGTGGACCTTCAACACTATTTCTAGAATTACATTATGTGTTGTTGCGACCACTGTTCTTTGTTTTGATGCACTACAAAAACAACAAATTGTATACGGATTTTTGATATTTCTTTTAACCATTAGAACAAAAACCATCTATAACTCATCAATTACCTGAGAACTACTTGAAAATAATGTATTATTTTTCACAAAATTGCCCCATTTTTGTCCTTTCTATACTGTGGCCAAAATCAGAGTCCTGTACCGTCTGGGAATTGAAAACGCTTATGTGACAGATCTCTAAAACGCCCTTTTGTTTGGGAAAAAAAATACAATTTGGCACACATGTTTCTTTTCACCAATACCACATTTTATGACAATTTGAACAAGGATCTGGAGCACGACCATAGCCGATAATCCTATCCTACCTTAATGCAGTGGCATATTGTCCTGATGGGGAAACAGTCATGGTGTGTGGTGAGTGGTGATTTGAATTGGTACTTTTCAGGCACCCATCTCCATTTCAATCATCATATTGTGTGGGGTATGTATCTTTTGGGGTGCCTTGGGAAATGGACTGGTGTGTCTATTGGTGAATTATGTTGCAATTCATGCAGAAAAATGCATAATAAAACCGTGGGCCTGACAATTTGCCACAAAAAAAGTATCGTTGTATTATTGTGTTTTGTATTGTATAAAACATTTTGGCATGTTTATGATAAGGCAAAAAAAACAATGGTTTGTTTCCTCTAAAAGACCATGCACATAACTTTTTAAATTAGGATTTAGGGTGATTTTGTTTTTCAGGTTTTTGAAAGTGTTTTTCATATGTCTTTTTGTGTTATCTGCTGCAAGCACAGTGGTATGTAGGGCTACTTTATACCTTTGTATGTGGTGGGTGTGGTGTGTGTGTGTGTGTGTGTGTCCTGTCCTGATGATTAAATATTATGTTGTGTGTGGTTGTGTATCAGTGTGTGTATAGCAACAAAAATTTAACCTGCACTTATTTACTCATACTTTTTTCATACTCTTTTACCCATACTCGTACTGCGGGTCCTCAGAAGAACCACTGGTTACCCAATAACCATATGGGGTGTATACAGATTGATCTTGATGACCTCATATTACCTTTGAGCCCCTTCACCAAACCACAATGGCAGATGACAGTGGGGGAATGCTGTATTTTTTAATTTTGTTAAATGGGTATAATCTAATACTAATAGCCTCGTCCTCAGAAGCCCAGATTTTACTGATAGTTGTCATAATTTGGTATCTGAAAAAAGCTACTATTTTTCTCATTTAACCTGTGAAATCTTACCAATCTCGACCAGTATTAATTTTACACAGTACTCTATGGGGCTTAAAAAATCATATTTTGAGCTATAAATGGATCAAAATGGATTGAAACATCAGTGCAAAACTTTGCCAACAGGGTTCTGGTGTAATTTTTGAGACGATTATGTGATGTAAACTCGAAACTGACATTATTTGCCAACATTAAATGCAGTGTCAGGTGCCACTGACGACAAAGTGAGAATAAGACCTGTTAGTGAGAAGCCTAATTGATTTCTAGAGAGCTCCACCGACCTGTTTAGCTGACAGTCCACGTCTTGGCGTACGAGGCCTCTAGAGAGGATGCAGCCAAAAGTGCACCTGATCCGGTATCATGTTTCTTAAATGTCAGCTAGTGATGCTTGAGTGCTGTCTATGGCAGTGGACATTGGAGAAGATGTAGTGAATGAATGTAGTTAAGGTTTCACACCACTAAATACTGCTCCCATTCGTTCCTGTACAAAATGGGCGAGATAAGAACGTCATTTTCTCCTCAATGGAACATCTCAGACCTTAAAGCTAACATTCTGCTTGAAGATCATCATATCTCCTCCTGAATCAATCATGAAATTAGGGTTGTTATCCCCAAAATTTTCGAGCTACTGGACCGTGAAGACTAGCATGCACCGTGGACCCTGGAGGTCACAGCACTTTTTCAGTCAGGTGTTCCCTGTAAGAATACGGTTAAAATTGGTTTGTCGGATCAAAATAACATATCAATGACAATCTTTTCTTGATATTTCTACAGATTTTATACTTAATATTGATAGCAACCATGATTTGTAACCCAGATCTTGCCATTTCTCTCAGTTTTTTAGGTATACTTAGGCGAGGGTCACCAAAAAAAACACCTCATTTGCAGTGGGGGCTGGACTTACCGGTTTCTCACGTTATTTACTGGTGTGAATCCTTTACACACCCATTTAAAGTCTGCTGTGAATTCTCTGTTATCTTAAGCAGGTTAGGTATCTAACTCACTCAATAAGTAATGTTATGAATGAGTGTGTCTGATGATGACTGTTGATGGCACTGCCTCCTGCATTATTTTTGTGTCGTCTGCAAGAATTGCAGAAGGCACATAGGGATTACTCTGGTCGTGTGTGTCTGTGTGTGGTCAAAATGTTAACTCTTAATATATTGCATGCTGTATGAGTTCCGTATTGCAAAGGGCTACGATGATGTAACTTGGTGGAAAGGAGTGGGCAGGGTGGGGTGACATGTTGGTGACCTTATGTGTCCTTCGTGACCTCATGTGACCCTTGCCCCCATTCACAAACCGCGACAGCAGATGACACTCGCGGTCCAGGGACCGTGATGTATTTTTATAATATAGTTGTAATAAGCAGTAGTGTGAATGCTCTTGATACTCTTTGATTTTAATTATTTACACCACACTTTATGGCTTTCTTTGTATGCAGTTGAAAGTTTGTTTTATAAACTCCAAAAGCAGACAATGTACGTTCGGCCAACACTCTATTTTTTTTAGTCAGAAATTGAGAAGAAAGTGCTGTTAAATTAAAAAGGACATACTAAAGATGATCAGAATACTTTTGATACATGACATCCATTGTCTCTTTCCGAGATATCATGAGCTGAAAAAAAAGGCTGAAATTGATCTACATGCACACATAATACCAATGGGGAGATATTTTAAGTTTGCAAACACTATAGTAAGCATGATGTTGCAGACAGTGAGGGCCATAATCACATAACTGAGTGTTTGCAGTTAGTAGCTCTGATGTGGCCTGGTGCATCTACATGTAGGATGCATACACAGCTGGATTCTTCGCAAGAGTACTATGGTGGACTCTCATTGAGGTCAATCTTTAAACACCCCAAACAAGTCTTGGGTCAGCCAAGTTTTTGTCATTGTGTACAAGAGTAAGAAGGTCAGAACTTGTCTAAAAAGCCTCACTTTTCTTAAGGGGATTAAGAGCAGAAAGAAAGGAAAATACAGTTTGACATATAAGACCTTTGACCTTTTATCTCACACACAGACTTCAATATAACACAAGACGGTGAACGCCGGCGCAAAAGCTGTAACCATCGTTTGCCACAGTGCGTACTTATTTCCATAGCATGGTGTACCAATTTATTAGTATATTCCCTGATTTCCATAACCTGGCATACCAATTTATTCATATACTCATGCATTTGCATAGAACAATGTACCATTTCCAGGCCAACAGCAGGGTTCCCGCTTAGTAGGATTTTGGTGTCAAATGACAGGCAGAATTTTCACTGGACACGATAAATTCAGATTGAGTAACAAAATGAGGTCCACTTGGACCCCATAATTATAAGCCTCTGAAAGGCATTTTTTTCCAAACCTCCAAATATGTTTCCAAACCTAAAGAGCAAAATTTATAATATTTCTGCTAAATGCAACATCCAAAATAGTGCTTATTGTGAGAAAACCAAATTCACAATATTGCAATACTATTTGTATTGTCTGGCAGAAAACCAACTTGTTAACATTAAAATAAGGAAATGTGATACCTCAAAAGTTTCACCAAATAGCACAATAGAAATCAGGAAATTTTATGCACCGTGTATTTGGAAACTGATAAGTCCTGATTAGTAGTACTACATACAAACATAAAGGCTGGTCTCGGGACTACAAAATATTCCACTGGTCCAGATAATTCTGAACATTTGGAAATTATGGGGTCCAGTGGACTTCAAGTTAAAAACCTAAGTGGGAACCCTGGCCAACAGGTTACGGCGCATGCACACGTGCATGCGAGTTTCAAATGGATGACCGTAATGAATATTTATAAATTTCAAAACATGTTTACGATGGCCGCCTATTCTTCAACATGGGTGTACGGCATCTACCTTGATTAATATGATCTCACACCAGATGCAGAAGGTCCTTTGTAGGGTATCATTAAAATTGGACCAGGGATTTGGGCAGTACACACCAACTTTTTGTAGAGATTGACAAAATCCCATTTCTGGTTAAAGCTACCAGGGTATAACAATGCAGATGCATCAGTTAATGCAAGAAATTGCATAAAAATTAACTGCATGAAAATTTTCTTCATATACAGCTTCAGTTATCTTGATGTTCTACACACAATTTGTCTGTGGTAATCTTTGTGTGAATAATTATTCCCTTTGCCTAATTTAGTCTCCAGATTATTTAACAAAATGAGCTTCCAAACCACTGAGTAGATTTCCCTATCAGATTTTGATTCAAGTGACACAAACCCTTGTAATTTCCATTGATTTACGTTTGTATAATATGTTCCCTGTCCCTATCCAACATGCTACTTCCAGTAATTCTGATTACCTTTAAGCACATGCGACGATTCATCAATCACAAATTGATTTGTAGTCTCTACGTTCACATTGATATGAGGACTCAATTACTGCCACCGCCACCAATTAGTTCATGAATAGGCTTGCGCAGAGACTAGTGAAAGGTCTGTAAATTTCCCAAGGGATTTTACCTTACCCCGTTTGTCCTAATTAATAATTTGGCAGAATATAAGAAAGAGAGAGAGAGTATGGAGAGAAAGACATTATTACAATTTGATTAGCACTAACTTGGCAAGCCATCAACATTACCATGATTATGCAAACTAAAAACATCTATGGTTGCATCACTAACACAGTATGACCGACATTTTTAATATCTTTTTCCTTAGCGGCAGAGCAGTACCTGTAGTGCACATGGCATTGAATTCATCAATCCCAAATTGATTTGTAGTCTTTACTTTACATCATAAAGACTCAATACTGCAACCTAATTCTAACAGAGTGGGTAGCTTGCACTTGTGGTGTTAGGGCATTACCCTTTGGTCCACGGATGTTTCTCCAGTTTAATTCCCATCAGCAACTTATTGTTTGAAATTTATTAATTGGTTGCCTTAAATTCTGTGTTTAATTTGTATAAGAGCTATTGATTTAAAATTATATCTTTTTTCTTGCTGTGTATTTGCTGGACTTTTTGGGTAAATGAAACATGATAATACCCTGTCCTTTGGGGGGACAGTAAATATCATCCAGTACAGAGTCATAACATTACATGTATCACAGTCAGTATCAAATTTAATCCCAATTCAGTTCTGATGAATGGACCATAATGAAAATAGCTTCATGTAGAAGGCTTTTCTGGGTTATCCAGGACATTGTCCAATAAATCAAAAACATGCTAGCACACATTAAATACAAATTGAATTGGCAACCTCTTATTACACACCACAAACACTCCCAACTCCACCACCTGAGCCACCACCAGCAAATGATCAGTTCTTAGACAAAATTAGTCCTATTGTTTATGATTGAAGGGTGTTTGTTTGTTTGTTTCCTTGCAGAAGTGTCAGAATATTATAATACATCAATACACTCACATGTTCAGTACTGCAGTAACTTAGCTAGATCTACCTGTCGACTCCCAGAGTACCCCCCTTGAACCATTATCAAATCAGGACCTACCAATAAGGATCTCTGACATACACAAAATACTGGTTGGTGCATGGTTGCAAGTTTTCTTCGTATTAACACAATCCTTCGCTAAAATATATCATTAAAGTTCATTTGCTTGAGATTCCTTCAAGTTCATCCTCATACATGTCACTGTGGGTCAAAGTACTCTGTACCAAGATGGATGAATACCCACTTTAGTGGTTTTATGTGGTACCTGTTTAGGTCCCCAAGACTTATCTGGAGTGTATCACAGCACAACCCCTAGGCACCTTGTGACTGCTGTTGGTTAACTACTGTTAATGAATAATCATCAGAGTGCCGAGCCTAAATGGTCACTACCCCACCACCCGCTTTTTTCAACCTCAACCCCAACCTTTCACATCATAAAACCTGAGATTTTAGTACCATATTAAAATAGTATTGGATTCAAGTGAATTTTTTCATAGAAATAAAGTACTTTGGTAATGGCCATTTCTACAAAACACAAATATATATGTTGTACAGTTGGGCACCTTTAAAACAAATGAAAGGTCTCCTCCCCCATCAAATTTGATACTTGTAAATTGCATATTTGTGTAAATCAGTACATTCCAGTATGAAAGGTTTCTATCCGCAAGATTACTGTCAAAGCCGTGCTTCAATTACTCTGGGCATCCATTCTGTCCCGTGATGACATCTATCCATCACAGTGTTGTAATATATTGCCTCTAGAAATTAAAAGGGGGACTTTTGTGCAGATAGGGAATATTCGTAGTTAAAAAACCTAAAAACTTACATGAACACAAATCCCTAGAGTGTACAGGGAATTAATGAAAGGGCTGAACACCGATATACTTTTACTTTTGATTTAAAATAATAATTCCGGGCATATATAATCAATCTAGCATGGCAAGAAACTATTGAGATATTATGTCTTGCTTAGTTTTTAGTAACATGGTCTCTTGTTAGTGGCATTAATGTGGTTGGCCTGGCAATTCATATTGCGGAATAATATCCTGCAAAGTCGGAATTTTCATCATCTTGTTTAAATTCATTCCTCCCGGTTATTTTCCTTGTTTATATTGGTGATTTTAACGGACAGAAATTCATACTTAATAATATTTGGACTCCTACCTATCCCTGTTACAATAGTCATAACCCTGCTGAGTACTCATTTAACAGTAGTTCCATACACCTTGGACCAGCTGAATGTCATTAATACGACCAGTTTATACTGTCGCACTTCATAGTAACTGTCTTTTAATACCAATTTAACTCTTGTCAGTTATAATGATGCATTCCCTAGGCATGTTTGGGAAATGTCAATGACAAAGCTCGCATTAACACCATCTTTAATTTTTAATGGATTGAATAATGATATAGTTGAATTTCTTCCAAGCAGGTAACATGATAACTTGGGCTATTGGCTAACAAGTTTTAAAATGGCACTTTCTGAATAAAAAAAATATCACTTGCATATTTTTGTTCAATTTATAAAAATACATGGCTGGATTCTTACTGCACAGTATACACTGACCCCAAATGGGTCACTTCTTTGCTCATAACATCCAAACTAAACACATTTTAGCCTTAAGATTTCACAGGGTAAATGAGGAAAATAGTGGCTTTCTTTGGACTAAAATTTTGTCCACTTCGTGTTAAATCTGGGGTCAACACTCAGTAACCTGTAGTATTTCATAACTTATTAAAAAGGTGTGGAATACAGGTGTGGAACTGCAGCCTGCATACCTCCCCTTGTCAAGCATCAACCATGCTGTGGGCTAATACTAGATTTAAAGCGATAAGCAGTGATAATGCAAGAGAATTAAAAATGCAAAAATGCATTTTTTAGCTTATAAATCAAGATAAGTATCAAAGATAATTAATGTGAAATTCCATATAACTACTAAATATAGGAACAAAAGCACCAAATATAGTGAAAAAATGAAGTATTGTGGAAATTTTGTTATACCATCTCCCGCAAATATACATACAGCAATGGCATCTCAAAATCTACACTAAACAGCTGATTGTGGTTTACACCAGTACAGATCAATAATAATGTTCAAGTTCAAACTGTACAGGTCATGGTGCACAATATTATGCTTATAAATCTGGGATATTCACAGGGAAAGGCTTTTTTGATCTCAAGTCAGAATTTTGATACGCACGTATAGAAGTTATGGCAAGTTTTACAATAGAGGGGTCCAAATCTTCCCGATTTTACATAAAATGTGTAATTTCAAGTATCGGATGTAATTCTGGGGCATTTTACCAGGTTTAATTGGAAAGTTCTGAGCCAAAGTAAATTTGGGCAAAGAAATGTAATTTTTTTACCTAAAATCCCTTTTTCTTACTGCAAACGTTACATCTTTTGATGGACACAATATGGCCATCAAAAGTAACATTAGCAACAAACATGCTGATTTGTTACCCACTTTTTGTGAGAGGATTTGATTTTTAGGTAAATTAGGCCAAGTAAAAAAAAAAACATGTTTCTCATCAGGTAGAGTTTTTGAAAAGTAGGGAGGAGGGGCTTTTTATTTTTTATTTATTATTTTTCAAGATGGCCGCCATTCAAGATTTTCGTCAACTCCAGGTGTTAACCTTATCACATGTGACGTCAAAACTAACAGAGACATAAAGGTCACACAAGAACTGAACATATTTACAATGTTTTAATAGTGTTAGCACCATGTTTTAGCACATCTTAATGTTTTAGTTGTTAGAATACCTCCTATTAAAAGTATCAAACTGAAGCACTATCTTCAATTGGACAAGAGTTTCATATGCAAATTCTCTAAAAATCGTAATCGTTGTCAACAGAATAAACTGAACGAATGACTCAATCTTGTGTTTATAACCTCTCTGCCAGTCGCATTTATTTAACATCGTCAACGTACTATGTATCATGCATTGATGTGTGGCGCGATATCCAGGGTCCAAGGCAGTTTTTAAAGGGCAAATAAAAAATTGCCTTCAAATTGCAAGGGCATGAAGGCAATTCAGCAATTGTAAAAGGGCATCAAGGCAATTTGGCAACATGGGAAGGGCATCAAGGCATTTTTTCAGTTCTTGAAGTCCAGAATAAGCCCAGTCTGCCTGCATGCATGGAAGGCACTTGAAGCTATTAAGTGGACTGTTGGATCCAAACCTGAACAAAGCTCCATTAGGGCAGTAGGTGGTCACCTAGGAGCTTATCAGAGGCAAGGTCTACTGCCTTTCAGTATTTATTTTACTTAACAATTTGAATTCAGAGATAGAGAGTTAAATATTTAAAAAGTGTAGAAAATATATTAAATAAAGACCAAACTGTTGATGATTACCTTTCCCCTGCTTGTGTTGTTGAATAATACGGCTGCGATTTGCCAATCACAAAACAGTCTCTGAACAATAATAAATGGCACTGATGACATACTTAATAGGGCCATCAATGGAAACAGCATAAATCAAATGCTGGTATCAGTGAAAGTTGTAGGGAATAAAAGTCGGTTTTACATCACTTGATGTGATTCCGATTTGTAAAGTTTTCTTGCCAATTTTTATTAAGGGAAAAATATCATTCAAAGGGTGGGGTTATTATGTATAAAATTTCAGAAATTGATTGGTCAATATCTAAGGACTTTCCTGGCGCGGCGAATTATTTTTTTTTAAAAAAAAATTCTGTATTTTTTTAAAATTCTCTCGAGATATTTGAAACCGTACTCATCAGTTTTTTTCACTTATGGACTAAAAAAAACGGACAAAATACGGCGAATCGTACTATGCATTGGTGCTGCTGCAATACAGAAGAGGGATCTACAAAAAACAATGGCAGTGCCCATAGCATCACTAGCGTGTGTAGATCCCAGGGCGTTGGGCCCTTTAACTGCTTAATCTGCATTAAAAACATTGGGGATGTCATTTTTAAAAGATGTTACGTTTTAGGATGAAATCATGCGAATGAATTCAAAGTGTGGAAAAAAAGGATTAGGAGGACTTGATGCGCAAGAATGCATTTGGGGAGGCGCAAACTTCGGCAGTCATCGTCTTTGAACAGAATTACTCATGTCTGATGGAATTTTCGTTTTTTTATTGATATTTTTTCATTTTTTGAAAATAAAAAATAAATCGATGGCGGCCTCAAAAGGGAAGCGGGCGGCGGGGTGGGGCGAGAAACTTGTTTTTTCTTTTTACTCGCCACTTATGTATTTCAGGACACTTATTCATATCAAGACAGTTTTTCAACACTATTTCCTGTTTTCAGCTAAATTTTTAAAAGAAATACTTGTTTTCAGGCGAACGTTACATTTGATGGACAAAAATGGGATAATTGTGTCCATCAAAAAGTGTAAAATTCACCCTCAAAAAGTCATATCTTAAAAACTACTTGTTGCAGGCAACTCAAATTTCTACCAGATTTTGTTTTGTGAATTTGAAGATGTTTAAAGTAGGTAAAAACAACGATAAAGTGACCAAACAAAAATTCTACTGAAAATGTGTTTTCTCATAAGGCCAAACTAGTGGACCCCTCTCTCGTGAAATGTGGCCTTATCGAATAAGATAAAAAGTAATGCCATGTCTTTAATACACAAGATTTCAAGCCAACCAGTTGCAGATTATGTTTAATATATATCCCATGCCAGTTACCAAAATACCAAAATACGATTTTTTCGATGTTCCGTAGCAGCAAATCGCTGCTATCACCTTATCAATGGTTACCGACCACTGTCCAAAAAAAAATCAAGAAGTTTAACAACTCAGGTCCTATGGGAATGATCCAAGATGGCAGTGTGAGCTTGAGCACTATGACTTCTCCATTTAACTTTCTTGCCTTGAAGAAATGACATAGACACACGTCACTCTCTTCAATTAATGCCACCAACTAGGTGATTAGGTTTTATCCCTTGGGCTTAAATCCATGGCACGTTCCATTTGTGTGGTGTTTTTCGTTCCATTTTTCATTTATTCTTATTTAGTCTTGAGGAGTTTAATTTCATAGCAGACACTGTTATTCCCTTGATACCAGTAGGGAATTAATACAACTGGGGCGATTGAGGTGGCATGGTCAGCATGGATAAAACAGATTTTTTCTGTGCTTTTTACATTTGACTAGCCAATATGCACACACAAGTATGGGAGAGTGGGAATATGGCTGACTGTATTCCAACCTAGGGTGGGTCACTAGGACCTTACTGGAATCTTTGTTACTTGGAAAGTGGTTGGTATATGTTCCCCAGGGGGTGTAACACCTTTTGATACCAAATTCCACTAAATTTAACCTCCTGGGGAGGTAAACTAAATTCAAAGGTAAAAGAATAAATTCCCTGATTGCAGCATTTCTTTACCCTACAGACTAGTATAGTTAGGTCATTTGGAGCAATTCTTGACCGTGGAGAGCAGTATCATTTCTCAGGGGTGTCTTATATGAAGTTAGGAACAAATTCGTGGGGGTGCCCCTAGAAGAAGTGTGGGGCGGAATCCAGGAGGGTGACAAAATTCATAATACATGGGTCAAAAATGAAAAATGATTGGATTGCTGTTAAAAGAGTAAACCAATGTGTTCTTCTGTTACAAGGATAAAAAAACGGTATAGTTGTCCTACCTACAAGGTGTGGTTTCTAGTATAAGGACAAAATTTGTCAAATGTTCAAGGTCATCACCAAAGGTTAAATCTTAATATTGCCCCACCGCTTTCTTAAAAATGGTCTTCAATTGTTAACCTTTCCATAGGGATTGCCCAACAAACGTAGTTGACTCTCATTTTTATTTGTTTATCGAGATAAATGACAAACTTGGTTCAGAACCCATTGGACCCTATTGATCTTCGAATTTTAAAAATCTGTTAGATGGTGCAAAGTGTTTTTGTTGCAGTCTTTGAGCAAGAACGAACAATTTGAGGGCCATTTTTAAAGAAATCGGAGCAATCTTAAATGTAACATTGCGTGATGACCTTTGACATTGATGATTTTGTCTTAGATCTCATAACCATAGTTGTAAGTATGGTACACATATAACCTTTTGTAAGCATGTAACCATTTACGAACACTCATTGGTTACCTTTGTACAGCAATCAAAGCATTTCATAATTTTTACCCCTGTATTATGAATTTTCCCCCCTCCTGGATTCCGCCCACACTTTCACGAGGGGCACCCCTGCTAAATTTGTTCATTAACCTTTAGAAGACAATCCAATGAGAGAAATGAACCTTGCTCTCCACGGTCACGGAATTGCTCCAAGCGACCCAACTAGTAGGTGAAATGAAGTGGTCAGCTGAATCCATTATCCATGTACACGGCCCATTTTCTTCATGGTATTTACCACACAGCTTACCAACGAGTGACATGGATTAACTACCCACTAGAGTACACTCGCCAGCCAGGATTCCGTGTATTTTTGCCGCACAGAAGGACTAGTGTACACAAAGCGGCTTGTTTTCCCCCGTGTGGAGTAGCTACGTGGTTACAACCGCTCCAGCGCGCGGTATTTAATGGCCATTTTTGTTTTTTAGATATTTTTGGCATGTATTTGCATATTTTATAAATGTGCGTGAAATGGGGTTTTTGGATGATTGCCCGATTGGAATTTCGTACATGATTTTCCTAAAAAATTGATCAAAAAATGCTAAACAGAGAAACAAGTGATATAGCGCCCTAATGTGCATGATGCATTTTAATCCACTCTCAAAGTGGCGTCGTAGTAACCGCAGAGTAGCTGTGGTAGCTGCGTGTCTACCAAATACTGTCTCACAACTCTCTACTCTCTCTCCACCTAGTGGGCAACTACAGGGTAGCCATTCGGGTAGGGTAGAGCAGGTGCTACATTCCACTGTATACCTAATAATGTGTACTCTTGCAGCCCTGTCTTGAAGATACTTGCCTCACAAGTAGACCCAGTGTGTACTGTGCAGTAAGTGTCGCGGTAGACCATGGGTAAGCTGCATATAGGCTTACCACCGAGAGTAAAAAAACGGCCGTGTACAGGTATATGGGGGAGAAGGATATGCTCAAACTGTTTCTAGCCCTGGATGTGGGTCACTGTCACTGAGGCATATATTCAATCTTTGTAGCTTGGAAAGTTGGTTGGAATTCCACTAAATATATTTCTCAATGTATGTTTTTCTTCTTTCGTTTTTTAATTCTTGTAAATGTGAAGAAGGGCTTCTTACTACAATATCACAGTTTGGAAGAAACATTAGAAAGTTTGTTTATCAACCCCTAAAGACCAAACTGGATGCATTTGGGGGCGCCTAATAGAGTGGATTTTGCAATGTGATGGTGATCTTTACGTTATGGGTACCAAAATAACATAGTTGATAGTGCATCCGTAGTTAATGCTTTTGTGCGGTTAAATGAGTAAAGACATCAGGTGTTTATGTGTAAACCCTGTGACTTTACAGAAGTTGTGCAGATTCCAAATGGTAATAGCAGAATTCAACTCCTTTTTTAACTTCGTATTCAACAATTACAATCTTTTTCAACAATTGATTTTTAAAGTTTCATTATATAGCATATTTTGGGCCTGGCTACGCATGTACTTTACTATTGTCAGGAAAATTACTTTATTAAAGCTACACTTGCCAGTCAAAAAATCTTTATTACAATTTGCTGTAATTTTTCTGAATAGACATTTCTGATCCAAAGCCTT
This sequence comes from Ophioderma brevispina, assembly GCA_023653785.1. Taxonomy (NCBI): domain Eukaryota; kingdom Metazoa; phylum Echinodermata; class Ophiuroidea; order Amphilepidida; family Ophiodermatidae; genus Ophioderma; species Ophioderma brevispina. Next base: position 22,347 of record JAMKCH010009417.1, on the reverse strand, counting down.
GCCTGGAAAACAATGAGAAATATTAACAAGTTTGAACTTGTGGAATGCATTTAAAAAGAGTGGCGTGTATGGATGGCGTTGTGTTTATGTCTGTGTTTCTTTCCTGTATGTGCGTTATAAGATTGTTGAAGATAGTTTTTAATCTCATGAGTACATTCCTTTTAAACTATATTGAGAGAATAACAAGTTCATTGGGCTATTTTTGTTTGTTTAAAATACTGTGTACATTGTGATGTCATTTTTTTTTTGTCTGGTTTACCGGGATAATTTAATTCAGAATGTAGGTCTATTGGCGAGTACTGTGTCCTCAGGGACCCAGTGCGTATCAGGTATAAGGGAAATTATGACTTGGTATGGTACTAAATTGGATTGCCTGTCTGTCGCTATCGTGGTACGTATAAAGCAAGAGGGGATATTGGTCCGTGGCTCTTTCTCCAAAACAACAACAAAGCCATCCTTTATCAAGCATGTGATCAGGAGCAGTTCGTTTGGCTGGTGGATATTGGTTAAATCTAATCTATCTAGGCTTTAAGATATAAGACAGAAAATTGGAAATGCTGCAAGGTAGATAAGATAGAGCAGATATCCAGTGTCTTGACATTAAAGGAAGGCACCTGTACCGGAGACGTGCTATGGATTCGTTTAGATCTACCATCAAACATTGCAAAGATTGAAGTGCATGTTGGCAATAGAAATCCCTCTCGAGAAGTTGATGCAGAACTAAAATCTCAGTCGGGAAGGTGAAGTAATTCTAGAAATCTTTCAAAATCGATCTGCTTTGGGGATGTAAAAGTTGAACGGGTTAATGATTATTTTAGTGTAAAGGCATTTGGTAATGCGTAAAGCAATATTAGCACATTTTTTGAAGTGCGCCCCCAATTTTCAAAATTGGATATTTTTGCGAGTATGTTGGTAATGTCTACGAAACTATACCTGCCAACAACGAGGAATGCTAAAAACTGCGTATTTATCATAAATAAAGCGAGTTTGGAATAAAATTGCGGACTCCAGATTGGACTGAACGGCGTGCGGAGCTGAGAAATGCTAGTTTCTGTACGTCCATGATGAAATAGTGCCACCCAAGAAAAAACCTCTAACTTGACTTGCCTTCTGAACCAATTAAAACAACTGATGGATGAGCGTATAGATATGTACCTGACGCTATTTCCCGCTATTTCAATTGGAAGGCCGTTCCAGCAGCCGTTGATTTATTACGGGATTCCCCGATATGAATTATTATAATTACAAAATTTCCTTATTTGCGACACATAGACATTTTCGAGCTTAACCATTCACAAAGTATAGTTTTTACTTAGCCCGTTACCAATGCAATGTGTAAGAATCTCAAAATTTTTTGAAATATGGAGGCGCTCTTCAAATAAATGTGCTAATATGCTTTAATGTCGGCTATCTGAAACCCAATAGGGTGGTATTTGGTAACTGGGAGGTAGCAATGTCATCAACAAGGGGTGATATATTAGCAAATGTTGGCATTCATCAAATTGGCTTTTGGAGCACCACTTGTTAATAAACATATGCAAGCAAGCATTAGGTCCCTGTGCCACTGGGGGGAGGAAAATGCCTGACTGAAGTTGTGCAAAATTCTCAAGATTGTGCAAAATTGTACAAGTTTTGCTTAAGTTGCAGAAAAAAATGCAATTAAATACATTCAATTGAAGGTGGTAAATTTGCACAAACTGGAGCAATCTGACAATTCTGGCAACTACAGGCAATTCCCCCGATGACACAGGGCCTATCTCTTGGGAAACCCTCTAGCAGTGTATCCTCCAAACCTTTTATTTCATGTGGTATTCGGTATCATTGACAGTAGGAAAAAAAGCGGGAGAATGGGAAAGGTAAAAAGAATTTGCCACAAAACTTTTGGGAAAAAGGAACTTTTGTCTCTAAAAATAAAAAAAAAAAAAAAAAAAAAAAAAGGTGACACTGTTTTGTCTTTTTTTAATTTTTGGTGGAGAGAGAGGGGAGCTTTGGTAAGCAAAAGATCTCTCTTCTCCCTGTTGTATACCAACAATCTTGTTCATAAGGACTCAGAACTTTAGTGCAAGCTTTCTGTAGTACTTCTTCTTAGTCTTACCTACTTATGTTCAGTGTACAAAGGTTAGAGTAAGGTCATTCACGGATCACTTAGCGTCATTATCTTGTTTATGCATGTTGTATCACTTGGTTAAAGTTTTTCTAGCTTTTTCTAAAAGCCCTGACTGATCAGGGTCATATTTATATGCTTATGTATTAAATGTAAGGGGATTATGTGGGGTTACAGTTGTGGAGGTTAACCCTAAAACGCATATCCAGGAGGGGGACTGAAGGAGCATGAGGGAAGACTGGAAGAAGAAAAGTCGCAAATTCGGGTGCGGACTCAAACCCAGGGCTTCTTGTCCAAGTCTATGCCCCGCGGATACCACGCTGTGATGTTGTCGCTGGGCCTGGATAGCGATTTCCGGTGGTACCATGTGTGTCTTGGTTTGATGACGTCATTGCTACATCATGGACTTTTTTCTCACTCAGTGCTGTGGGATTTTGTGTGAGATTTAGTGGTATGGGTTTTAATGGTCTTTAGGGGCAATTAGGGTAATTGTTGTATGAGTAAGTGGTTTACACTTTTGGTGTTAAATTTTTTTGTTATAGTGGAGATCAAGTTATAGAGGAGTATGTTTATGTATGAATAAGGATGCAGATTAGAAAGTCAAAGGTCATTTAGGGTCATTATTATTAAGCAAGCAGGTATATATACTTATAGTTAAACTTCTTGTGTGGCCCTTTTTAATGACAGGGACATATGAGGGTTATAGGCATCCATTATAGTGATAGGACCTATTTGGGACTGCTGTTCCTATTTTAATTTGTAAATAATCTTTCATTTATTTATCCCCCAACACCACTTGTCGGACTTTTAAGGTTAGGATATCGGATTAAAAATGTCTGACAGAAAAATGACCACCATAAAACTCAAAACCCTTATATCAAGTAGTCCAAACTCGTTTTGGTAAGGATTACACTTTCCCTCCAGATATTTTTTGCAGTTTCAGACTGCACAATTTGGTTTTAGTTTTTTTATTTATTTTTTTAAAAATTCCCTATTTTTACATTAAATAATTTTACCAGCCTAAATGGGGTGCTTTTAAGCTGTAACTCAGGAATTGTGTATGAACAAAATACCTTAAAATCTCACTTGGCTTTTTTGAATCAAGTGTTTACTACTTAGAAAAAATATTTAGGGAAAAATAATTTAGGGGAAAATTAAAAACACCTGTTATTCATATAGAAACACTCAATCGGCAAAATCTAACATGAGAATTTTCTTCGACATTTGATGTTTGATTTCCTTTCATATGACACCTCTTCATCACCAGGGAGTTGTAGTTTTTAGGAAAATTCTGAAAAAGGGGAACTTCAGTATTTCTAGAATTACATTATGTGTTGTTGCGACCACGGTTCTTGGGTTTTATACACATACAAAAACAAAAAATTGTAAGATTTTTGATATTTCTTTTAACATTAAAAAACAAAAACCAATCTTATAACTCATCTAATTACCTGAGAAATAATGAATAAAATGTATAGTTTTTCACAAAATTGCCCCATTTGGTCCATTGCTAACGCCAAAATCAGTCCCTGTACAAAGTCTATGGGAATTTGGAAACGCATTATGGGACATATCTCTAAAACGCAGTTTTGGAAAAAAAAAAATTGGCACACATGTTTATGTCACCAATACCACATTTTATGAAAATTTGAACAAGATTGGGCACGAAGCCGTAGCCGATAATCTAAAGGAAGGAAGGGGTGGCTAGCAGCCCCCATAGGGGGGTGTTGGGGAGGGGTAATGGGGAGGGCGACGGGGGGGGGGAGGTAACCACATTACAAACAGGGTGTTGGCTTGTTTAACTCGGAGGGGCGGGGGAGGCAGGGTCCCATTTTGTTGGGGAAGTCTATTATCCTCCATTGTCTGATGGGGAAACGGGAGGAAAAGGTGTGTGGAGAGTGGTATTTGAAATTGGTACTTTTCCCAGGCACCCATCACCATTTCAATCAACAGGATTGTATGTATCTTTGGGGTGGTGCTTGGGAATATACTGGTGGATATTGTGAATTATGTTGCAAGTCATGCAGAAAATGCATAATATAAACACTTTGGCCTGTAAAATTTGCCACAAAAAAGAGTATGTTGTATTATTTGTGTTTTGGATTGGTAATAAAACATTTTGCATGTTATGATTAAGGCACCACAAAAAAACAACAATGTTTTGTTTCCTCTAAAGACCATGCACATAACTTTTTACAAATTAGGATGTAGTGTTATTTTGTTTTTTCAGGTTTTGAAATTGTTGTTCATATTTCTTTTTGTGTTATCTTTTTTTTTTCTGCAAGCAGGTGGTATGTAGGGAATTACTTTAGCGAACCCTTTGTATAGTGTGTGGGTGTCGGTATGTCTGTCTGGGGATTTAAATTATTATGTTTGTTGTGTGTGTGTGTATCAGTGTGTATCGCAAAAAAAATTTAACACTGCCCTATTGTACTCATACTTTTTCATACTCTTGTACCCATACGGTCATCAGAAGAACCAACTGGTTACCCAATAACCATTGGGGTATACAGGATGATCTCTGATGACCTCATGTGACCTTTGAGCCCCTTCACAAACCACAATGGCAGGATGAACAGTGGGGGAAATGCGTATGTTTTATTTTGTTAAATGGGTAATAATCTAATAACTAATACCTCGTCCTCAGAGCCCAGATTTTACTGATAGTTGTCATAATTTGGTATCTGAAAACGCTACTATTTTTCCTCATTTTAACCTGTGAAACTTACCAATCGCGACATTATAATTTACCATACTCTATGGGGCTTAAAAAATCATATTTTTGTAGCTATAACAAAAATTTGGATCAAGTGGTTTGAAACATCAGTGCAAACGTTTTTGCCAACAGGGTTCTGGGTTCTATCAATGAAAATATATACTTAAAACTGGCCATCCCCCTTTAACAAGTGTGTTCTGATGCGATCACTCAGGCCATTTGTCAGAAAATTAACATACCATTGAGTTGGTCTTCATTTCAAGTTGTCACTTGTCATGAATGAGAATTACAGTGCTGCAATTGCCCATTACTCTAAAGACTTAATTGCCACAGTTAGGGCTAGTAAAAAGAGGAAGGGGAGCAGGTTTTCCTGGATAATCGGCAACATTGCATTTAAAAGCAGCTTCTAACATCCTGTACATTTTTTTAACGTATGGATCGTGATACAGTTTGTTCTTAAGAGTAACGTGCTGAGTTCCTACGAACCACACTATATGATAGGCCCTTTGATCATGCAGCATCAGAGGAACCACAGCCCCTTTTCCTGCCCTCATTCACCTCTCCCTATATACAGTGTGTGCAAATTTATACTTGTAAGGTGAAAAAGCGAATGGCCCGTAACTTTCGGAGGGTGACCATCTGTGATCGCGCTTGGGGTCAACGCAGCGTCCAGCACCCGTCACCCGGAGTGTTTCTTAACAGCCAGCTTTCCCCGAATTTACACATCACAACCACCGTCTTCAGGTGGGTGGTGAGTGCCCGGTTGCTGTAGTTAATGCGTGGGAAAATTCCCTTACCCACTTGTGTTTCTACAAGGCACTCTAGTCACTTTTTTATGCCAACAACTGCAAACAATTGGCACCAAACGGCAACCCTCTTCGGTAGAAACACGAGAATGACAGATAGCTGAGCAAAGATATAGTGTGTAATGCTTTAACTTAAGCCTTAACTTATTGTACATGCTCAGGAGCTGAGAATGAGCCCGAGAGATGCACAAATAATACTCAAGATGTAGTTTTAGGCAGATCTTCATGGGAAAGATTTGTGCCAACTGATGTGTCAACTTTTTTTCCCTGGAGTACATGGTAAATGGGTTACAGACTATTTTGCCAAGAGAGTTGGAACAGGAGGAAAACAGTAAAGATGTCTGTAGAAATATAGTTATCTATTCAAGGGATATTTCACCGTTTTATTGAATGATTGAATGGCTCCTTTGTGACTACACGGAAGTAAAAAAACTCACTTGGACAACTTTCTACATCTCAAAATTTGTTCAAGATTTTCAATTACATAAAGTATAAACTTTAAACATGAGTTGGCCCCCCAACATATAACAAAAGTCACGGAATGAGTTTAATATGCTTAAAAGGGTGTTTGAAAATTCACTTGAAATGAATGCTTGAATGTTGTTATTTGAAATGAAAATGGTACTAGCGCTGCAGTCGTATTTGAAAGAACAAATGATATAGCATTAATGTGGGGTGTAATGATGTAAAAAGGATAGGGCACACTATGTTCCCAAGGTACTGGGCTAGCACCTTGGGGTGATAGGTCCATAGCCACTACCAAGGGAAAATAGTTGGCCTATCTTCCCTGCATGGTATAAACCCCGTAGTATGTTTTATAACAACCTGACCCTGCGGACGAGTTGTAGGAAACAATCTCGGGAATAGCACTTGTATCAGATCAGCCAATAGTTGAGAACCCGCTTCACATTGGAAGGTTCTGAACTGGACCGATTTTAAGCTTTTTGGATCTGGTCGGAATAGGCACAAAAAAATTTCCCCTACTATCTCATGAACTGATCAAACCAGTTATACAAGCGGATTCCACTAGGTTTTGAAAAAGGCTGCGTTCTACTTGGACGCAAATTTGTTTTTTTCCCCCCGTTTTTTTGAGGTTGCAAGTGCGTCAACTTCCACTTCTATGCGTGTCAAGGTTTTGAGCACGTTGTATACACAGTCACTGGACATGAGTTTAATTTTAACAGTGTGTTGAAAAATTACTTATCCATGAGCTTGAATGTGTATTTGAAAATGAAATTTACTAGCGCGCAGTCGTATTGAAAGAACAGAAATGATATAATTACGTGTTGTGGTAATTGATTTAAACATGATAGGGCACACTATTTTCCCAAGGTACGCTACGCACCTGGTGGTGATAGGTCCATAGCCAATACCAAGGAAAATAGTTTGCATATTTCCCGCCTGGCTATAAAACCATGTAGTATTGTTTTATAACACCGTGCCCCTGAGGATGAGGTGTAGGGAAACAGTTCAATAGGGAAATAGCACTTGTAATCGATCAGCAATTAGGTAGAACCGATCACATTGGAGGGTTCTGATGGACCGATTTTAAGCTTTTGGCTCTGGATCGGAATAGGCAAAAAAATTCCCTCCCTACCGATTCATGAACTGATCCCAACCAGTTACTACAAAGCAGGGTTCACACTAGGTTTTGAAAAAGGTGCGTCTACTGGACGCATTAATTGTTGCCTTTGGAGGTTGCAAAAGTGCGTCAACTTCCAATTATATGGGTGTCACGGTTTGAACACTGTTGTAATACTTAAGACACTATCAGTGATTTGAAAAATATTGGAAATTTGCAGGAATAACTTCAAAGTGAAGGATAAGTCTGTGAATTCCTTCATCAGGACCTTTTCACAACCGAAAGAATGACAAGAAAAGGAAGGAAAAACCAGTGTTCCCACGGGATTTTACGATTACCCATTCCATTACGTTTGTTGTCAGGGTTCCGACGGACAGCTAAATGGACTAAAATTTCCGATTTGTCCTTATTAGGTTTGCTTCTGGGCTTATCATTGGCAGGGTATCGTTAGGATACCTGTACTTGTTACATATATGCAAAAATCTGATTTTTGATGATTTTTTCGATTTTCTTGGATTTCGCAAATCACTGATCGTGTCGTTAAAGGTGCAACAAGAGATTTCAAATAACAGGGTCCCTTAAAAATGTGACAAATTTTGATTTTGGCACTGGTGTAAAGCTTCTCTCAAAATATATCCAATCTGAAAGGTTTAAGCTGAAAAGGGTTTCTTCGGTACTATAATGTGAAACTATATTTGTATAAGAGCAAATATGAAATTTTAAGCCGCTGTTTTCTATTGCAATATAGCATACAAATCAGTGTTGTTTTCACTTTTAAGTGATTTCATGTAACCCCAAATAAAAGGTAGGGGTCTATTTAAAAAGGTATAGTCGTATGGAATTACTACATAGCACAGAAAATATGGGATGACTTGAAATCTCTTGTGCACCTTCTACGACTGCAAAACAACCCTACCAATCCAATTCCAAAACTTAGACTGGGCATATCGTAAAGTAATTACCCTGAAGACCCTTAAACTCCAAAAGGAACTGGAGATTCTTGATCCTGAAACACTTTGGGGGACAGTGAGAGAGGTTAGTGGACTAAATAAAAAGACGTAAATACAGTCCAATTTTAAACCTATATTTATTTCCCGATTGCTTACATGTATAATAGTAAACAGAATTACTTATTTCGTTTGAGTGAAAAATGATAAAATATGAACCATTGTGCCAGCAGCAAACCTGTGATTTGTATGAGTTTAATGGATACTTATTTTTGCGTCCACAAAGATGCAAATTTTACTATATCTAGACCAAAGTGCGTTCACTTTGAGAAAAAGTGCGTCATAGACGCAAAAACGAACACTAATATGAACCCTGCTACAAAAGCCTTAGAAAAAATGGCAAAACCTCATTTTTCAAACTCACCTATCTGCCAAATGAAGACCTTAGGCTTATTGTTTTCGATTGAATTTCCTCAATCTACATTTCGAACACCCTGGACACATAAACATTGCCATTGTAGGTGCCTTTTATACATGTAATTTATTGTCTCGTGTAAACTTCGTTTGGCGCCATGTGTAAAAGACTGCCATTAAGATTATGACATCATTGCACAGAAATATTGCATTGACATGAGCGTATTTTATATTAATTTGAAATTGCATTTTAATCTTTTGAATTATTGGCTAGTTACTTATGAAGAAAATCTAAATGACTGATCAATTTGGGAACAAAACTAATTTTGACTTAGACCAGGTCCTAACTATTTAAAACCGGTTCTAACTTTTTGTTGAGAACAGAACTAGTGATCATTATTCTCATATTCTTCTCTCTCCTACTCTCTCTCTCTCTATCTCTCTCTTCTCTCTATCTCTATCTCTCTCTCTATCTCTATTTAACGCGTCACTCTTTAACTCAATCATTCTCATTCTGGGGGAGCGGGGAGAAAGCTCTCTATATATCTCTCCTTCTCTCTCTATCTCTCCCTCACTCCCTCTCCTTTCTGATTATCGGATCACTATAGCTCGAAAAATATCATCTATATCTCTAACTCTCCCTCCCTCTCCCTCACTCTCACTCTATCACTCACTCTTTCATTTCTCTCTCTGGGGGGAGCGGCAATTGGTTGAAAGTTTTATTTAATTGAATGACTATGCCCAGCATTTACAGTTTGTCTCAAAGGCAATTTAAAGACTAAAAAATGCATTGAATTAGCTTGAAATACTATCTTAATCCCTACCAAATAGTGCCAGAAAATCCCTCTGTGCTGTCCTATATCGTTCGAAATAGTGATGTTTACCTAAATCTAGATTATGGAATGACTCATTTTGATATAACTGGTGCAACCATCATTCATCTCTTGCGTGAGATGGGTTTCGTGACGTGCCTCTCATGTATGCAGGTTTCATAATTAATATGTTGGAAAGAACGGTGAATTCTGCCGACGCGATTCTGACGGGACGTGTGGGTTTTTTGGGCCCACACTGGGAGAGTTGCTAACAAGTGGCGGTGCCGGTGTTATTTTACAACTCATCGAAGGAATAACACAGGTAAACGGAAGTTTTTTACGGAAAACCACCCAAGTGGGGCATCTTGCTCAGCAGGCTTGTCTAGCAGTCTAGGATTTTTGACATGGTGCGAAAATTGAATTTTCAAATTTGCTTTTCTCCAGTTCTTCTACGAAACTAAAAAGTTCGCAGAAAAAAAATTGATTTATTTAAATGATGTCTTCTGCCATATGCGTAAAAATTGAATGACTTCATCAAGCGGTTTGGGAGAATCAAGCGGGCATATTAATGCCGATTTAGGAATTTTTCGCATAGAGCTCCACAGGAGCTTGGCAACATCTAAAAATCCCAACTCTAGTATCGAAAAGCCGCGGCTGTCCTTACCCCCCTGTTCCCAAACCCGATAGGTAATTGAGCGGGAAACTGTACGTTGCATTTTTCACTATTGGAAGTCTCTGTCTCAGTGACAGTACAAAATTCAACTCTTAAACCTTCGTTCAAGATCTTAGTAATATATTGGTAATTTAGGTAAAAATTATTAATGTCAAAATCCGTCGAGGTTAGTGGATACCTCCCCCCCGCCTGTGCCAAAACAGTTGTAATTCAAGAACCGTCATTAGAGATTAAAAATATTCATGACCGGGCATAGTCTTTAGTCCCAGTCTGTGTGTGTGTGTAACCGTTTGATATGTGTAAGCGCGCCCTCCTACCGTAAGTATTTGAAAGACTAGAATCTGCCCTGCGGCAAAGCAATTTGATTCCGTTTTGAATTCACTGTTGCGGTTAAGGTTGGCATGTCCTCCCCCCCACACACACAACGTATGACCGGGCCATCTGTAGACCACATTTTGATCAAATTTCTTTCCAAGACTATTTGTTCAATTTTATCGCATGTTTTAGTGAAGTTATGTAGAGTGAGAGGATTCGTTTTATGGGTGTGGACTTTTGCAGCAAAACCATTTTTGACACAGTTATGACATAAAAATGACCGTTATAATGGCCTTTAACACAGAGAGCTAATACATTTTTACTGGGTTTTTATTATAGGTATGCTAGTGTCGGGTTTTGCATTGGGGGGAAGGTTCCGGATTTATTTGGCACCCCTGTGTTGGAGGTTGGTTGATTAGTTTGAATGGCGCTTTCAGCAACGATGGCTATGTGCGCCAATTACTACACTCTAATTTTCAATTCCAACATCCGTAGACAATGGTAGACAGGGGGTGTTACGTGTTAACTTGATCTCAAACATTATAAACGGTATCGTTTCGGAGCCACCCAGCGCCATGTCAAACCGCTGGCGGTAGATAGGCCGGCACCACAATAACCGGCTGTGGCAGGAGATATAGTCCTAAGAGGCTCCGTCGGGAACAATGGTGAACAAAAGGGCAATCCGATTCAGGCGACTCTTCACGCAACATTTAAGTTTCACGCTTTATTACGTTATCGTCTATTACGGACTATGATTCCTGCCCGACAATGATTACTTTCACACCAGTACTACATCTATGCTGAACACAGCCGTATCCATCTTTCCCCGTTAGCTCACGCAGGCCATATCCAAAGCTCGAGTCGCTAGGAACTGCTCAGTAGAAATAAGCAATAATTCAAAGCATTAAACCGGGCTGGAACAACACCAGTAAATGGCATTCCTCGGAAAATTAGCACTCTATATAAATGCCCAGTAAACATGTATATAGATTCTATGGTGTTAAAGGCTCATGATACGGTCATTTTTCTGTCATAACTGTGCGAAAACGGTTTACTGCAAAAGGCCACACCCATAAAACGAATCTTATATGTTAACTTCATGAAAAAAATGCGATCAACTATAACAAATCAGGTCTTTTAAAGGAAATTTGAGCAAAATGTGGTGTGATATGAGCCAGATCCTGTCAATAGGTCGGGTATACGTTGTGGGGGGGGTAGTACATGCCAACCTAACAGCAACAGTGAATTCAAAACGGCATCAACCTCCGAGTACTAGTCTGTTTCAAAGACTTAACGGTAGGAGGGCGCTCTTACGCATTATCGAACGGTTACACACAGATTTGACTAAAGACTAGGCCTGGTCACGAATATTTAAATCTAAATGACCGTTATTGGAAATTACACTATTTTGTAGCGGGGTTAATCCACTAACCCCGACGGATTTTGAAGTCAATAATTTTTTCTTAAATTATCATGATATTACTAAGATCTTTTGAATAAAGGTTTAAGAGATGATTTTGTAATGTCACTGGGACTGAGACTGCCATAGTAAATGCACGTAGCAGTTCCCCAAATTACTGTTTGGAAATCCCCAATGCCCAAAACGAGCAGATCGTTTCTTACCCCCCTGCGTTGTGTTGCATGAGCGCCGTAGTCTCGTGTGCGTTTATATACATTCGTGCTCGGACCTCGTGGAGTCAATAGGCGTGGTAGGACCCCATATACATGAGAATGAGACTAAATATGAATAAATAACGTTCTCAGCAGTCTAGGGATTTTTCGAAATGGCGCGAAAATTGAATTTTTAAAATGCATTTTTCTCCAAATTTCTTCTACGAACTAAAAGTTAGCAGAACAAAATTGCTTTAAATGATTTCTTTTTGCCGTATGGTAAAAATAAAATGAATTCATCGAGTGGTTTTGGAGGAATCAATCAGGCATTTAGGGATTTTTTCCATAGAGCTCCACAGGAGCCTTGCAATCTCCAAAATCCCAACTCTAGTATCGTACATCTGGTGTCCTCCCCTCCTGGTTTGGCAGGTACGTCCTACCCCCGAGGAAATTATTTATTCAAATTTAGTTTCATTCGCGTGTATTTGTGGTCCTACCACACGTATCGACTTCGCAAGGTCCGAGCACGAACATCTACAAATGTGTACAAGCACACTGCGCCCCTGAACGTACCGGGTGTCTCAATAAGAAGGAAACCCTCAAAGTGCCCTCTATTTCACGAAGAGAAAAAAGTAAACCATACATATTATTACACATCTGAAAAGTGCATTTCGTCAGGTTTCTGACACCGAAAAAATCTTTCCAATGGGATGCATATTGACTGAGTTATGCCCGATTGAAAATTTGTACCACTTTTTCATTTTATCCATGGATTGCTGTTTCAGTAGTCTTTAGACAATACACATTCTCCAAGCTCATTCGTTTGTTTATGGTTTTTGGTTTTGCGACAAAGGTCAGTTCTGATATAGAAAAGTTTAGTTTCAATTATTAGAAATTCCAAGATCTTGCCTCATTCTTCTTTACTGCGCTGTTCTGTCCCCTCCCCCCCTAAGACGGGTGCAGGCTTGCGTTCTCTTTTCCATGTCAATAATCGACTTCCGATCATTCTTGTCCGTCGGCTGTTTGCAAAGGCAGCGGTTATTCTGTTGCGAAGATCCCCAGATTTGACTCCGCTGGACTAGGGGAAACCATAAAGAGTGAAGTGCCTGTGCAGAACCACCAGCAAACTGCAGAACGTCCCAATGATAACCGCTGCCTCGCAAGCATTCGATGGACAGAAGATTAGACGTCGATTCTTGAAAAGGAAAAGAGGAGCGCACGCTGTAATCCGCTTATGGTCTTAGAGGCAAGCAAGTGTGTATGTGTGGGGGGGGGGCGAGAGTGAGTAAAGAAGAATGAGGAAGATCTTGATCAAGAAATGATCTTTGTCGCAAAACAAAAGGAAAACAAAACGAAAGAATGTGCTTGGAGAAGGTGTATTGTCAAAAGACAGTTAGGGCTGGAACAATCCGTGGGATAAAATGAAGAAGTGGTACAAATTTGCATCGGCCATAAGTCAATATGTGTCCTTTGAAAGATTTTTTCGGTTGTCAGGACACCTAATGAAATGCACATTTCAAAGTGTATTAAGTTGCTTATGGTTTGCTTCTTTTCCCTTGTGAAATAGAGGACACTTGAGAGTTCCTGTTTTTTTGAGACACCGGTTTCATAATAAACACCTAAAATCTACAACTATCCGGTCTCTGCCTCTTAACAGGTGGCTCTTAATAGTCTCTGGGACATACCAGAAGATAGAAATTTGGTTAGATGACGTACCTTTACGCTGCGTCACCTGGCGAACCGAATCACGAATCCTGCAAAAGTGAACTGATAATTTTTGAAATGTTCCAATATCTTAAATTGGGAACGCTTATAATTATAATGGTGCGGTGATTCTACCGGGCTACACCGTAACTCAGTGTTTCAGCAAGGAGGGATAAAAATTAAGATGACAAACATAGACCACTTGGTGTTTATAACACACTAATGTGAAACTCATGCGCGGGCTTGAGTACAATAAACCCAAATGGAACTGTCTACCTGAAACCTATCAATATCACTACAATATGAAGCATTTAAGAAGAAACACCAAGTGTCTACGAAACCAACCCTGCAGCTCTAACAACGTTAGCGCACTCACTACCTCTGCATTGGACCTCTACTCTCGAGGAGTGACCGAGTACATGTTTGTTCTAGATGAGTGTATTTTTGAAAGAGTCTTGGCCGCCTTCGTCTGAGCCCATAGACATGTTGAGGTATAGCGCCAAACCGGAAATCAGGCTCTTTAAACTAAAAAAGGTATTAAGATTATATGCTATCATTTCAAAAAAGGAGTAAATTGAAATCCTTTTCATTAATTATGTTCAAAAAAAAAATCAGCGATTGTTATTGTTATATTTAGAGCAGTATGCCAAATGTATGTATCTGAAAACATCTCAAATATGTACTCTCTCAGGCCTGTCGCACCATTGGAAAATGCAGGGTGTCTCTGTGAAGTAATCTCTAATAGCTCGGCCCTTTGGGGTGCGAGCAAAAATCGATCACATGCTTCTACCACACATGTACCTATGCAGAATGATTACCTATATTAGATCAGTGGTTATTTATGGGTCAGCTGAGGTCAAAATAAGGGTTAATTTCAAATAATCACAATTGACGAAAATAGAGAATGTTGTCATGTTGATTTGGGTAATAGATAAAACAAATCAATGATGACCCATTCTGGGACCGACAGTTTGGGGGTCAAAGGTTAATTAAGGTCAAATATGTAATACTCAATGGTTAAAGGTGCGTGTTCCGATCGTCTTTGGGACCCCCCTGATTTACCCGGAAGTAGTATTGATTTTGATATCAGATGAAAGGCCATATTTTTCTCATTGTCGTCCTGAAATTTGACCCCTCAAATCCATTTCATTCCCAAGATATAAACAAATAACCACCATTTTAGTGGTTAACCATCAATATTAGTACGGTATTGCATAGAGCTTTGCAACATGCATTATTGCGTCTACCATCAAAACCGCAAGTTTGTTTCCCACGGTACTTGATGGGGTGTATGTGCAAGTGCCAGGCTCTCATATCAAGTAGAGAACACAATACACATAAATCGGAACAACCACCTTTAAATTGATTAATCTAACACTAGGTGTAGCCTTTAATATTTTCCTTTCTCTGCTACAAAAGTAAAACATTTAAATAGTAACAACCACTACAAGTAGTACAAATGTTGATGAGCTTCAGGAAATAGAGCAGGAGGGAAAAGAGATGGAAATTTGAGGTGAAAAGAGGCTGATTTATTGATGTACTGTGTCCCAATTGTATATTCCAATAAGTTTCCTTATGAGATTCAACATTTCTCATTAATGGTTCTTGAATAGAATTAACATGTGTGAAATGTGCGAGGTGAAAGTCTGCGTCTCCAAGGTGCCACGGTGTGTGCTTTATCTATGTAAAACCCATTTCTAATCCCGAGGCTATGATCCATGCATTGTTTAATTCAATTCACCCGGATTTGCGGCACATTTTCTGTTATCGCATGTTGATTTGTGGTGTAAGAGGGTTTCAAATTTCAAGATCATGTGACACACTTGCATGCTAATGAATTCTCTCTGCACTGTTGGATTTTTGTGGGCCGCCAGCTATAGCTGGCAGGACCACTTAGCAATCCGTTGTGCGTGTGTATGTGTGTGTGGATGTGTGTGTGTGTGTGGATGTGTGTGTCACAAATTGTTACGTTTTTTTTAAATTCACCTCAATTGAAAAATTTAACTTCAATTGGAACCAAACTTCTGTCATAGGTGCACAATGGGATCCGTCATATGTTGATGAGGTCAAAGGTCATGTTGGAAGGTCAAAGGTCATGTGAGGTCAAGTTGAAAAATGGGCTAAAAATGTAAAATTCATCTAAATTGAAAACTTGAAGTTCAATTGAAACCAAACTTTTGTCATAGGTGCACCATGCGATCCCTCATATGTTGATGAGGTCAAAGGTCACGTGCCAGGGTCAAAGGTCATGGGGCGGCCCACAGCTTATATTCTTTGAATATAGCGAGCACGAAAGCCGAGAACCGCGAAATTCTAGTTAATATATGTGCTGAAACTTAATTCTAAGCTGGTAACTGTGCATTGGTTTTGGTGTATCTAATAAGTCCACCACACCACTAAATGATAGGTTTAGCAACTAACATCAGACCAAGTTAGCCAGCTGAAATCCTGTTCTTTGGTCTCCTCTAAATTGAGTGTCAGAAATAATAGTAAAAGTTGTGTTTTTGGCTAAAAATGAAAGGAAACTATAAAGCTAGGGCCATTTCTAGACTGACCAGAGCAAAGTAATTGCCTATGTTTGCAAATTGGTAAGATTTTGAAGTTCTTTTATACAGACAATTATACAGACAATATATGTTAACATGCTTTGAAAGCCTGACAGTTGATGGGGTGCTATAACTATCGGAGGTGGTTGGTCAAAAACGGTCAGTCCTTGCAATTTTCCCTTGTGCATAAGTAAGAAGATCGTGAACTTGAAAGAAAATGTTAAAGTAACCAGTCACATTAAAGGTGTGTTCTGATTGTCTTTGGGACCCCCTGATTTACCCGGAAGTAGTATCGATTTTGATATCAGATGAAAGGTCGTATTTTTCTCATTGTCGTCCTGAAATTTGAGCCCTCAAATCCATTTTCAAGATATAAACAAAAAAACAATGCATGAATGGTTAACCATCAATATTAGGACAGTATTGAATAGGGCTTTGCAATGTGCATTATTGCTTCTACCATCAAAACTGCAAGTTTTTTTCCCACGGTACTTGATGGAGCGTATGTGCAAGTGTCAGGCTCTCATATCAAGTAGAGAACACAATAGACATAAATCGGATCAAGCACCTTTAAGTGGCTACATATGACAAGCCACATATAACAAGCTGTTGAATATAGTATAAATATATATACTGTCATGAGAGGGTCTGGTTAAAAGTATGTATGAGCCCGAGGTGACATTAGCACGTGCAGATTTGGGGGGGTGAACCCGGCGCGGTGTGCCCCTCCCTAATTTTTGCAGAGTACAGGGTGCACTCTAGATATATAAAAATGCCTTTTTACACACAGGGCGCCCTGTATATCTCAAAGAATGACTGTACAGGTCATTGGGCGCCCTGTGTAGATGTAGAATAATGACCTTGTGTAGGTGCCCAGGCCAACACAGCCAGATTATTCTCAAAGTTCAGTTCTGAATACCCAACCCCCCTAAATATTGTTCTACTTCACGCTCTGAATCCATTAAAGTACTATTGCACAGTGTAGCCATTAAATAGTTCCTCCAATTCAACAATGCTAAAACTAGGTTCAGGTATCACAATAATTCTGCATTGGTCACATATACATTTTTTAAGCAAGTGCTAGGATTTAAAAATATGCAGCTTTAATGAGTGCATGTGTTACCCCTTTAAAGACACTATCAGTGATTCACCCAAAAGAGTCAAAAGTCAAAATAATTGAAATTTGCAGGAATAACTAAAAAGTAAAGGGTAATTCGGTAGAATTCTCATAAGTTACTTTTTTCCAATTTTGGCTTGTCTTTATTTGGTTGCCTCTAGTCATATTTGCAGGGTATGTAAGGACACCTGTACTTGTCACAGACATGCAATCTGATTTTTGATGATTTGATTGATTTTTAGATTTAGCAAATCACTGATAGTGCCTTTAATGCACCACATATGACTAGCTATTAAATCATAGTATGTTTTAGAAAAAGAGTTGTTTAAAGGTGCATTTTGTGATTTCCTTGAGAAAAGCTTATTAAAATTTTAGCTGATCACGATCTTGCGGTTTTGTGTTATGAGCAATTGCTCATTTCCCACGGTCCTATAGGCTACTGTGCTGTAATTTCTGTCCGTTTACAGACAGAAAATACATAATTGCAAATTTCTTACAGAAGCAATGGAATATGCACGTAAGATTGGGCACGTGGATTACTAAGGCTAACGGTTCAGATGATATAAGAATCTCAACTTTTTTTAGGTAAGTCGGGGGGACGAGGCTGTGGATCACGAAATTTAAGTTTTATAAAAACAGATACTGAATGTTTTTCATTCATGCAGTAGAAGGAATATATTTTGTATGTATATTGAATTGTGGATATCCCATTCAACTCACCTACAAGCTTGTTGAATAGATATTCATGTTTTACCTCATCAAAAGGTAGAGCAAGAGATTTCATATGTCAGGGGTCCCTAAAAAATGAAAGCACTGATTTTTGCACTGATATAATGCTTTCCATAAAAAATGTATCCATCTGAAAAGATTAAGGTGAGAATTATTTCTTTGGTACAAAAATTATGAAATATCTAATTTAGTATTGAAGCAAATACAAAATTCAGCCTATGTTTGTAATGAAATAATCAAAATCACCTTTTAATTTAACTTGTAAGACATTTGTGTAACCAAATGCATGGTAAGGAATCTATTTTCTAATCTGTAAAAATCACTACAATGTATGGATCAAAATCTCTTGTTGCACCTTTACCATTGTACTTGTAAGTATTCAATATTTGACATTATAGCAAGAAATCAGCTGAAACCCAATGTTTTCTCTCATACTAGTCTCTCATTGCTTTTTATCCCATTCTTTTGAACTCGCAGTATGCCAGTAAGGACACATTTCTCTTGAAAGTTAATTTTGGATTTTGCAAAATTCTTCGGCGAGTTGCGTTTTGTCGGCTTTTTTTCGTCCTTTTGTGTTTTTGCATGAATTGTGTTGGTATGCAACATTAGGCTGAATTGTCTGTTGTCCTATATACAATGTAGATGCATGCTGTCTGAAAGCTGAAAGCCATGAATTATCAATGCTGTGCCTGATCTGAGCATTGTATTTCGCCCTAGCTGATAACCACTTGGCAGTAAATTTCATCTTATCTGGTAGATGAGTTATGTTATTGCCCGAAGGGGTAGTTTGATTTTATTGTTTTTCCCACCAATATCTTCCCCCAGTGTACCTAAAGTTCCATGTGCCTTGTCCTTGTACTTTACACTTATTCCCAGTTGCTCCTGAAGAGTGCTTAGTTATGCAGTCTCATTCACGATCAATTTCACACTGTTCAAACGCGCAAGTAGTAATATGCTTGAACTTTTAACCTTGCACTGTCTTAAACTTAAAGCAGCCCAAATTCTCTGACTTCAACCAGTAATCATAGTGGCCTGTAAACACACACCTACCTAAGAGAATATTTAGCCCACCACAATGCATCAGTTTTGGTAGACATTTCACCTCAATACTCCCATTGCATGATCCCACTGTGATCCCCCAAAAACCCCTTTTTTAATAGCATAAAACTCGACCTTTTTCACCCATTCCTGCACACAAACAAACTAGTACTTTAAAAAAATTTAATATGAAAGGTTTTGTGCTCCTTAAACCTCTTTACACTGCCCTAAAATACTGACATATGTTTAGTACATAACCTATGCCACACTTGCAATGTATGATGGGATTAGTTCAAAACCCTCTGCTACTAGAAGTCAAGGTTAATGCCACCACGTTTATTTCTTGGGAACTGCATGATTACATCTAACCTTTGTAGCTTGTCACATATTACTGAATGTGAATTTTGTTGCTTTTTCAATAGTTTTTTATGTTATCAAAGGTTAAACTGGTCGGTATATAAGAGGGGGGAACTAGCCAATTTGAAGTGTCTATGGTTGACATCGGTTTTATATAGTCGAGTTATATGATATGTTATTTTAGTAATTTTGTATTAAGTTGACCATTTTACATACTCTGTTATCAACACACAAGTCTATGTTGACAGTTGACCAAACACAATGAGATTGTCCTTGGTAAGGTAAATTGCCACCAAGAGTATTTGGACCTGACTTCAGAATATTATTTTCATGATATCTCACCATTGCAAACAGAAGAGTGAGTCTTTTATAATGTAGTCTTTGACCCCGTACACACTATTAAAATCTCTTAATTCAACGAAGCGTTAACGAAGATTAAATTTTGACAAGTATAAGTGTGTACGCTCGTCCCTTATTTCAATGAGATTAATTTTTGCTTAATTCAACGAGGCAAATCAGCTTCTTTCAACTAAGGGAATGGTTTATTTTGATTACGAGATGTACTAGTGTGTAGCGCACACTTCTTGAACTAGACCCCGTACACACTGCAAAATGCTTATTTCGACAAAGATAAGTTAATCTTGAATAGTTAATAAGCGTGCTAACACACTCTACTTAATATAAGATACATTGCGTTCCACACACAGAAACAACAAAGAGACCAAGTGTGCCTACTGGAAATATGGCCTTGGAATGTAAACCCACACATATCACCTCTTTTCAACGAAGTGTGCGTACACACAGTAAATCTCTTAATCTAAATAACCATTCCCTTACTTGAAAGAATCTGATTTGCTCATTGAATTAAGCAAAATTAATCTTCGTTGAATAAGGGAAAGAGCGTACCACTAGACTTGTCAAATTTTTTAATCTCGTTAAAGCTTAGTTGCCCTTAAGAGATTTTGATAGTTTTGATACGGGGTCTAGAGGTGTGTGTGTTGGTTTTACATACCAAGGCCATATTTCCAGTACGCACACTTGTTGCAATCTTTGGTTAGTTTTCTGCTAGTGTGGACGGAATTGTATCTTCAATTACGTGTATGTGTTGCACGGTTAATTACTAATCAGATTACTAGCTTCGTCGAAATAAGCAATTTTGCAGTGTGGTATCGGGTCCTTAGACAATAAATGTTATTGAAAGTGAACTACAGGTTAGTTCCGGGGGGGTTCTCAACACAAATGTCCATACAGGGACGTGCCACATAACATCGGTCCTTTTTCAGCCTTCTGCTATATCAATTGACCCCTTTTTTCACGCCAATTTTGGTATGCAATGGGTCGTTTTTTCAAATTTTCTGTGAAATGTGCTGGAAAAGTAGCCGCATTTTCTCAATCGTAATAACCAAACTTTCTAACAATTGTTGGAAAATTAGTCAAATTCCCCAATCTGAAGCCAAAATTGTCCAAATTTGCTTAAAATGTCAAAATTTTGCAGTGAAATGGCAAATTTGGGTTAAATTTGGCCTAAAATTTGCATCTCTGGTATAGCTATGGGTCCCTTTTTTGGCAAAAAATGGTATAGCTATGGGTCCTACTTCCAGAGTCGTGGAGGCACGTCCCTACCCAAACCAAAGGGTTGAACCCCCCGGGGGTTACGTAAGGGAACAAATTAAGAGGTTATGAATTACTCTCCATTAAAGATTCACACACAGATTGACAAACTCCCTGTATGCAGGTCCACATGGAGCATGGAGCATGTCTTACCGATTGAAATCTTGACGATAAAATATTATACCAGCAAAATATTTGCTGTTCCTTGGAAGTTGAAAAAGCAAATAAACAGGTTTTCCATAACAACAATATTGATTTAAAAGTCATTGCCATTAAAATTTGCCATATTTTGTGGTTTCGGGTATTAGTTAAACAGTACATTAATACACTGTAATGTCATAAAGTTTACATAGATTGGCTATTGAATAGCCTATGTCACTCGAAGTAATTGTCAAGTGAAAATTAATTTTAAAAAAATACCAAAGCCCAGATTAATGTGGTATATTTTTGTGGAGTTCACATCATAATAATTAGTTAAATTACGTATGACAATGAAGTAACCATTTACTATTGCAATGATTAAAGGCGCATTTGTATTATCATACACATAAAAATAAAGGGCCGTATTCTCAAACAATGTTTAAAATAAACGGTGGTTAGGCCTAAACTGTGGTTAGCTAAACGCACTGTTTAAAAAACCGCAGGTTAAATATTTTAACAAGTCGTTTAGCTAACCACTGTATTTCATCGCCGTAAATATCATCCACCGAACCGTGACTTATCTTCGCCTATATCATTACGCGTGCGTGAACAATATTTATATGCCAGACAATGCCTTCCGTAGTTGTTAGGCAACGCATGAAGCCCACGGGTAAATTTCAAGAATGTCGCGTTATGCAATGAGCTTTAGAATTTGTTGAATGATGGAGACAAAAGCCCGGGCCTATTTAAAACTAGCTAAAACTGTTTTATGTCGTTGTGCCACACTTGCTATCATTCAATACTATAACAGATAAACACGAGCATGAAAATAGAAGCAAAGGAAAAATGGACAAGAAGAAATGAACCGAGGACTCGGAGAAAGATAAGAGAAATAAAGGAGGTAACTGGTCTAACCACGAGTATCACATAGAGCTGAAAATATCAGGCATTTGATGAAAACGTGAAGTTAAACACGCCTTAAACTACCCCCGGATCAAGTCTAAGTTTAACAACGTTTTAGGCATGTTTAACGATGTTCGGCTAAAATTTAAACAGTGTTTAAAGTTAACCATTCTTTGAGAATTGCGTCTATTTTAGCGGGCGTTTAAATTGCGATTTAACCA